>BGPR01003324.1:63216-141302 GCA_013235015.1 Araneus ventricosus | reverse complement strand
GATATGCGCTTACAATAAACGATATGTACTTACAATATGCAACAAATGCGTTCGACAGTTTTTTAATGCATAGTATTGAAAATAATAACAATGATCAAATTCCTCAACACAAAAATATTTTAAATTTGTTCACACAACCACTAAAACAATAATAATAACAAATTCGATTAAAATTTCTGCGAATAACTGTGTCTCAAAAAAAACTTTTCACAGAAATCAACAAAAACACATTTTTCGTGGATGGTAGTATTGTCGAGTGAAGTTGTGCTGTTTTCTTAGCTAACCTGCTTAAAAATATTTAAAAGTTGCATAAAATACAATACATCATTTTCGCACTAAATTTATTGACAAAAAATTCATGGAATTTTTTTAATGGTGTTTCGTATTAATTGGATGCGAAAGAATATTTATAAAATATTAGTGAAGGAATATGTATTTGGAGTTTATTCCAAACTGTTTGGCAACAACAGGATTTTTTGCATCGAGGGAAAGTTTCATCGGTTTCAGTTCGCATAAGATGCAAGATTTCGATTGAGAAATACGCATATCATAGCGAAAAGCCAATTTTTTAAAAAATGAAATTCAAGTAAAATTTTTAATTTATTTTTTTGGTTGAGATCGACTGCTTCAATAAATGGGGAAACGATAAATGGCAAATATACTAGGAGATTTTCTTTTTACATTAGCTATTAAAAGTGGACCGAAAAATATTTAGAATACTTTTAACGTAGGTCTACGTTCCTCCCAATGGGGCAGTGGCGTACGTAGGGTGGGGCAGGTAGGTCACGTGCCCAGGCACAATTGCCAGGGGGCGCAAAATTAATGAATCAATTGGTTTAATTTAAATGAAAAGTAAGTTTTTTGTAGCTTTTATTCCCAAGATTCTTTAAAATTGAAATGGTTTCAACAAAGTCTGGGAAAATCATAAGGATACAGTCATTTTTACAACCCAGAAACCTCAAGCTACGACAAATTAACAAGTAATATTATGTTTCAGAGATTTGCTGACACAAACCCCCATCAATAAAATTAAAAGCTAGTTTAGAACTTCTACCCCACCGAGACACAAGCTTGTGTCTCTGTGGGATGGGAGATAAGGGAACATAGTTAGGAATCAGTTATCACCGCAACGTTTCTGGTGGTTTCTCACGGTATGCCTGATTCATACCAAATGGATATCAGTTTCTTCGGAAGTTGGTGATAAATGGTTAAAAAAATTGTCATTCCTATTTTCAATCAGTATTCAGCAAAGAGTGATGAACGAAAAATAAACCTAAATTTTTTTGCTTAGTGTAAGAACACTCCAGCAGCTTTAAAAGACGTAGTTTCGCTATCTTTGCATTGATTTTAGTACTAAATATTTGCATAATTTGTATGATTAAAATTCGATAATGTTTATTTTAAATTTTATTTCGCAAAACTTAGATGCATTTGTTCTGCCAAACGCAAACAAACAAACAAAAAATAATAATGAGAGAGAGAAAAGACCGCATAAAGTTTTGCAATTGGGCAATTGGGTGTAAAAATTTTCAGTCCGTATTGACGTTGAAATCAAGATAAATGAAAGCGATTTCTTTAATAACTAACGAGAACAAATACATAACGAAGAGAAATTCAATTCCTGCCGTAATGTGAAACCTTTTCTTTCCCCGCTGAGATACGCTATTTTCACCAATTAATTTTACTCTTAACAAACACATTAAAATTTGCTTTGACTGTCAAATCATTAAACTACCAATGTTCAATCTAAAATAATTATTTAAATATGTAAATATGGCAGTCATTTTTTTGTTTGTAATCCTCATGTTTAGTACATGTACAAACTTTTTAGTACTAAAGTATTGTAATTATAAACATTATTAAAGTTTATTAGTTGTAAATTTTGATTAATATATTTAAATATATGTATGAAATTATGTGATGAATTGTATTATGAATATTATTAAATATATTTGTCACTAAGGTTTTTGTATGATTTTATCTTTGTTACCAACAGATTTATTTCAATGTTTAGAGTTTTTATATACTGTCTGTGGACAAATAAAGTAAGTTACATAAATGTTTTCATTTTTATTCGTATGTATGTGTTTTTTTGGTTGATTAAGAGATTTGTACACATTTTATATTATTTTTTAAATCCGAGATAAATGGAATGCATCATTTTTCTATTATATCAAAAGTGTCTTACAGAAAACTTTGATTTTTCTAATTTTATACATATTTAAGGAATTATAGTTAGAATGCACCAAATTTTATGTGAAAATTCAGCGAAATTATTTTTAAAAAATTTGTAATGTGTAAATCCTATCAACTCAAAAATGTTTTATATGTTATTTTTTAAGTTTATGTGCACTTTTAATATTTTCACTACTTGGCATAAATTTTCCGAAAAGAAAATGAAGATCACATTTCAAAAGAAAAAAGAGGGAGGGACGCAGTGTTGGTATTAGCCCTGTGCGCCATTTTATGTAGGTACGCCACTGGCAGTTGCCCTGTACCAGCCGAACAATAAGAAAGATACTAGACAGAAATCCTGATGTTGTATACAAGAAATTGAAAGAGAAACCACCACTTTCAAAGTGGCATATTGATTCGCAATCAAATTTTACCCAAAAACATTTAACGGCTGGCAAGCGGAATGATGTGTTTTCGGATGAAAAAAGTTTCATCCAGATGGGCCAGATGGATTTAAGATTTACTTCTGTGATCTGCATAAAGAACACCGCTTTTTTTTCAAAATCCCAATTCGGAGGGGGATCTGTCGTTGTTTGGACCGTATTTGTAACCGGTGGTACAAGTGAATTTGTTTTTGTAGAAAACAAAATGAATTTAGCGTTATATCAGGACATGTTGGCAAATAGTTTGTTGGCGGTTGCTCCTCTGATTACATCAGAAGATTGGACATTTCTACAAGATAATGGATCTGTGCCTATTTCGTGCTTTACAAAATCCTGGATGAAGGCGAACGAGGTGAAAACTCTTCAGTGGCCATGTCGGAGTCCCGACCTGAATCCAATGGAAAACATTGGGGCATTTTGGTTCGAGATCTTCACAAGAATGGGCGACATTACAGAAGCAAGTTTGATCTGAAAACCCCAGTTAAAAATTGATGGAACAACATTGACCAGGATAACTTCAAACTCCATCTGGTTCTCTGAATCGATGATTAAAAAAATAAAGAAAAAAGAAAGAAATTCCCACATCACTTACTAAAAAATAAATCATATCGAGTCTTTACTTTTTTCCAACTTCCACTTCATGGTAATTTTTCTAATTTCTTATACAATTTTACATAATGTAACTAAACTTAAATGTATTTTTGCTGTGATTTAATTATATCAACGTCAACGTGGGTTTGATTACGGAGTTCCGCTTTGTGAAAAGAAATCACTTGCACCTCCACATCATAATTTAGGAAAGGGAATTTAATTGAGGATTTTGACATAACCGAATGAAGTTTTTGATATAAAAAGATAAAAAATGAGAGGAACAATGCTCTCTGACTGCTTTCAAGAAAGCAATGGTTCATAAGGGGGAGAAAGATGGGGGAATAATTTGAATTAATGAGAATACGTTGATCGTTGAACCTACAACAAAGAGACTGCTGCTGGCATGGTAACAAGAAAGAAAGCTAAACAATTTAATTATATCATGAAGTATCCCTATTAATATATATATTTACGCTGAATAGTCCGTGACGCTCACGTGATCTGGCTACGTGCCAAAGGGATTCTGGCAGCTTATGAGATCATAAATTTTCCTTTATCTGTCTACCAGTTAGCATACACACAGGATGCTGTTTGATTATTTTCCTAAATCTTTCAGAATTTTTTTGTTGTTTATTTTGTGTATTTTTTCGCCTCTGAGTTTTGGGAAACAATGAAACATTTTGCTAAAATATGGAATCTTCCAAGTATTGTATAGCAACGGATTCGGAATCCACGCTATTGCGCATGCGCCGGGAGGAGTTATTTTCATCAAAATAGGGGGAAAGTGTAGCATGGAAGGACGATATTTACATTTTACTGAGAGTGATTTAACAAAACTCCGGAAATGCTCTCATATGACTCATTGCCTGACACCCCTTTTCGGTGTAAAATCGTCCATAAGTGGTAGTCTCGGAATCTGTTGCTGAACAGTATCCAGCGGACTGGTAAACAGTATGAATAGGGAAGATTTCAAATTAGTTTTGATTTCATTGTTAGTAAACAGAACATAATTCATTGGAATTGTTAGGAAATTACATGCACCTATATTTTTTTCCTTTTACGTATTTAAATTTTGAATTGAATATTTAAAAAAAAGGACGCTATCTTCAATGTTATAAATTCTTCTTGAATTAATTTTTCTTTTAGCATTTTTGTATTTTGTATTTTGGTAATACATTTTTTTCTGTTAGTGGATTTTGCATTATTTTCACTCAGATAAAATGAAAGTTATGAAAGTTGTTGTTAAAAGTAAAGTTATTTACAAAACGAAAGTTAGCGTCAATTGAATCATCAGTTCTGTTTCCATGCTTTTTTTTTATTGCTTAAGCACTCTGCCAATATACATGAGATTTTCTACTACAACTTTCGTTAGTAAATCTGTGACAATCAGATCTGAGATATTGTTGGCGGATTAAAAGCCCGTCTTAGACGGGCACAAGTCTTCTAGTACTTCATATACAAGCATTTCATAAAAATATGATAGATTTCCAGTCTTATGCCTTCTATTTTTGCGAGTTTATACTTTTTTTTCCACGCCTGTAGTGTAAGAAAGGATAATAAATAAAAATTTTTTTCGATATCTTGAAATTTATTTCGTTTCGCCATTCTATTTCATTTTTTTTTCGTTTTGTAAAACCAAGCCTAAAGCATTGTCATGCTACGATGTTTCAGACTAAAGGTTCGGGTGTAGAAATTTTTTCATTTAAGACAGAATAAAGTTTAAGAAAGGATAAGAATTTTAATTAACAATTAAATGTAAGAAAATACTTAATCAGTTTACTGGACAAACGAATTAAAATGACAGATACAGCAGTGTGCTCGTTAACATAGCAGTTACAATTAATAAAATTTAACAAATTATTGAAATTTTTTTCTTGAATTAATTAAAAATTAATTAAACCCTTTATATTATACAGAATGGCGCATATGCAGCATCTTCTAATAAATAATGTTTTTTAATTTTCTATTGTTTAAACATTTTTTAATTTTCTATTGCTCTTTAACATAGCATTTTGTGACATCATGAAGTCTATCTAAGTATATCTATACGTAGCATAAAATGAAGTCCCCTGAAAGTGTCTGTATGTGTGAACGCTAAAACTCGAGAAATACTAAACTGATATTGGAGATATTTGTACCATTTTGTAGGGCATTTATCAAGGAAGGTTTTAGTATATTAAACGCATATCGAAATCAAAAAGGGAATTTAATAATTGCGTTTTTAATAATTATTTTCCTACCACGATCCGCTCATGCGCAAGGTAGCAGTATCTGTGCTTTGAGTATGCGCGGAATTCATGTCTGTTTAAATCTCCCCTTAAAGCGTCTGTATGTGTGAACATTTATAAGTCGAGAAATACCAAATGCTTACTGGAGATATTTGTACCATTCTGTAGAGCATTTATCGACGCTTTTCAAAATCAAAAAGGGAGTTAAATAATTAAATCCAATCCAACCTCGATCCACGCATGCGTAAAATACCATCATCGATCCGCGCATGCGTAAAACAGCAGGATATGTGCTTTGCGTTTCATCCGCGCATGCGCGAAATAGCAGGAGCTGTGCTTTGCGTATTTTTACATATTTAGTGGGGGGTTCGTCATCTGACCGCGGTTCAAAATTACGAGGTCCGTCCCTAAATAGCCCTCGTGTTGCTTCAAAACGGGACGTTAATATAACCTAACCTAACCTAACCTAACATATTTAGTGGGTCCATGTATGTACAGAACAGATAAACGCGATCGGAGCCGCGGGTACAACGGCTAGTAGTAATTAAAAGAAGAAAAATCAAGAAAGCCATTTTGAAAAGTAAAACAGGAAACATGACTGCCCAAAACACAAAGATAACTGGTAAAACATTACGATCCTTACCCCTTCGATTTATTGGCCATTTGTAATTACCATTCTTTTATATTTGAAATAAAAATTATTAAATGTTATCACAGATGTAAAATAATTTATTGTTAGAAATGTTAGCAAGTATTAATGAAAACGGTTTCTTGCAGATGATTAGGATTTGAACTGTTATTCTGAAAATTGATTCCCGTTTTTTACATCAGGTGATCGGGTCCTTTTAATCAATTTTTTTCTTGCAGGAACCACTTATAAATTAATATTTCTCTCATAAAAGATAACCTAATTTTCATGTGCTTTCTTTCATTTAAAGAATATTATTTGATCTACACATGCCTAATTAAGAAACATTATTTTTAAATCGATTTCAACTTCTTTCCAAATACTTCGCTGAAAAATCCATAAGGAGAAATGTGGCCAGTTCATACTCTCTTGATAAATCTAAAATGACCCGCGCAAGTTTGAATCCTTTGAGCAATGTGTAAAGTGGGATCCTGACGTTAAAAACAATTCTTTTACTGTTTGAAATAATTGCTAAGTTTATGCTTTTCTTGGCAATATAATTCTAGTTCTTAGATTAAAACTTTTTTGTTCTTTTCATTCATCCTTTCGAATTCTCGTTGACCATGCTCATGTTCAAAACATGGTCTTAGGAATGTTAAAGATAAAAAAGCTTTCGTGCGACAATCGTCTTTTTCTTTCTTTTTCATAATAGCATCCAAAAACTGGATAATAGCGCATTTTTCTATATTTAATTAAAATATAAACAGAGCATAATATGTTAGATGACAGGTGAATGTGCTATGTGTAACACAGTGAAACATTGTTACATGTTTCACTGTAGCATGAACAGTTAAGTTTGTCATGTGATCCTATCTTCACATGAATTTATTCCATTATTCTATCGAAAAAAATCATGTGATGTTTAATGTATTCACAAACACAATGGAATCTAGAAGAACTTATAAACTAATGTTTTCAGTGATACATATTAATTATATTTCAACACAGTTTTTCTCTAGTTTTAACACGCTAATCGCCACGTGAATCAAATACGATTCACACGGCGGTCAAATGCAATTCATACCTACTATCTAATCAGATGAATCCTCCTCTACTATCGTTAAGAGATATCTGAGAAGGAGTCATCTAATTAGATAGATGATTCGAATTTCAGACGTGAGTCATGGTGGCTAACGTGTTAAAAAATTTGTAGGTAGGGTAAAGACGCCGAATTAGGACCGGTGCACGTTGGCAAAAACAAATGTTTCTAGACAGCTTCTACTAAAAAAAGAATTAAGAATGTATCATAATTCATATAAAAATTCAAAAATTCTATTAAAACACTTAGAAAAATTTTCAAATGAAGCATTGAACTCAATTCTGCGAATTATAGTATGTATCATAAATAATAAACTTATTATTTCGATTTTTCCGATTCGTTTTCTGCAAATCGTATCCACATTCCAATGTTGGTTAATTCTGCTATAGAAGAAAAGATGAAGATGATTCACACTCCAATCTATAATCTTATCTATAATTTTCTTCGAATAGACTCTATACATAAAATGTTTTAGAGTTTCGGCATGGAACGCATTATCGTATTTTACATTAATTTATATGGGAAAAATTGTTTCGCGTTACGAGTAAGCGTTTGCAACGAATTATGCTCTTTAAGCGAAGTTCCACTTCAATTAAAAGTAAATTTTTATAATAATATTAAGACAGATTAATCCAACATAAAACATTTTCATGCCACAATATTTTGGATTAAAGGTTCGAATCGTCCCCTTCCTTTTTTCAATGATTTGCAGTTTATATTTCTTGGTAGATTTTTAAGAAAAAAAAAAAATTAATTTTCAATTATTTTTTTCCAAAACAATCTTTTATTTTTTTCATTCAATAATTATAGATACATGAAGATATAACGCGGCTTTTCCTGCCTGTTACTTTTTTCGTGTTGAATTCTACTGTTTATTATATTATTTCTGAAAGTATAGTTAACCATTTTCGCATGAATTTTAGTTTTCACTGAGTCCATAATAAGCTGTTTTATCATGTGATTAAAAGCAAATTAAAATAGTTCCACAATCCATTTCAATAGGTTAATTACCTGGCTATATATAGTCAGGTAATTGAGTATTTTGGTATAGTACAACTTGCTATTTAAATAAAGTGAAGTTTCCATGTATAAAATTTGTTAGTAGTTGAAAATCACATGATTCAAAGTGAAATGTAATATATTGGATATGGTTTTAATTTTAATACAATAATGGCAAAAAAAACCTACAACGAAAATACACAGAATATATTAATTTTTTATAGCAACCGTACTAAAGGTACCTATTTTAAGATTTGTTAATGCTATTAAATAAAAATAATAAAAATCTACTTGAAGTTCTAAAGTTTATCTCATAAGAATAGCAAAAATTTGCTAGTACTGCATTCAAAACACTGAATTCTTTATCTACTGGAACAAAAATGCTTGTCCCCTTCTCTGAAACGTGTAAAAAGAAAAGTCTTATCCTGGTACTTCTGAACTTCACCCAGGTAACTGATCTGGCTACAGGAACTTTTCAGTCCATCCTAGCGGATCAACGGTTGGCATGGAAACGCGAGCTGATCTTTGTCGAAATGTCGTAAATTCGGACAAGCGCCAGTGAGTCCCGCTGTGGATCTCTACGGCAGTGCCACTCATCCACTCGATTTCTTGCCGCATTTTATAGGATGTCTGACAGCGTGTGATACCGGCCGCAGTTGTTTTAAGAGACTCAGCTGCCCTCACATTTAAAGCGGTGTACGTCAAGGTTTCCTCTCTTCCTGCTTTGTTCTTTTAGAGGAAAGAATTGAGCACCATATACTTTTTACGACTTTTATACTCTACCGTTGAAAGCGTTTTCAGGTGACAATTTATTTCTTTGCATTTGAATGACTTCAAAAGCAAAATTATATTCTAAGAACTCTTCATATTACATGCTTCATGCACATATAACAATACATATATTCTTATCCATAGTTCATATAAGAATTTTTAAAATTGAGTTTAAGGATATTAAGAAGAAATTAAGAAAATTAGTCGTATGCATTATTTTTAACAAAATCTTTACGTATGTCTCTCACAGCATTATTTTTTTTCCATCCCTGTAAAGTAACAACACAGCGTGAATACAAAACGTGTTTTTTAAATTGAAGCTTCTTTGCTATTCTTCTCTTATTTTACTAATCTACCTTGTGCTTGTATTGTTTAAAACCTAATAGAATTTCTCGAAGAATTTTATTTAACCTCCATGAGTAATTTATTCTTCAGTTTATGAGGCTTTCTATTTGGGCAAACAATAAATATAAGATGTACAAATAAAACAAATACAATAGATTCAGCAGCAACTAGAGAAAACAGATATAATAAATGCAGTAGAAAAAGTTCGGCAAAAGGTAACGACAAAGCAAGTAATAAAGACAAAAAAAGACTGTTTAGTTGAAACGACAAAAAGATTTGGTTTATTTTAGTTTTAACCATATGTTTGGTGTAGCATAGTTAAAACTGGGTCCTGTGTCTTTAAGCCCGATAAGAAAACCAATTTCAGTAGCATCTTCAGCACTTATGCTCACTCTAATACTTTTTTCAGAGAGAATAAGGACATTGATTTGTAACGAGCTACTATAACGGCTGCCAAGCGACGAGGCATGGATTTAACAAGTTTACGGAAATGTGCCGGAGGTACGGTTTTTCAACAGGCTGTTAGAATTTCCCATAAATCAGTTAAGGACGCTGATGATGCGCTTATGTATTTTTTCCCCTTCCACTGAAAACTTCAATAAGATCGAAGTCAATCTATTTGGTGGCCTTTTCATCTAGGAGAATTCATTGGAATGCTTCTGGAAGCAGGTGGTAGCCAACATGAACTTTTGTTTAGTATTAGTTTAGTTCTAGTTAAATTAACGCCTCACATTGAAGCAACACTAGATCTATTTTGGGACGAACCTTGCAATTTTGAACAGTGGGTAGATGACGAGGACGATATCTAAGCCGGTACTCCTGTCTTCAAGCTGTCATCAGCGTGAGGCGGTCGGAATTGAGATTAATCAGTCCACGTTTTTCGCTTGTAATCGCCGATAATTCAATTAAGTGCTTACTTGGCCAGTTTGAACGTGGTGTGAAATGGAATTCTAGTCGGTCTTAAGCTCTCAAAGCTTACACAGGGAGTCGACTGTCCTACAGGACCCCTCATTCATTTGCTTGGTCAAATCAACTAAGGCTTCGCTGGCTCGCTGTCTACGTACGATATGGATGAGTCTTCGAAGATGAGAGTCATTCAAAGCTGTTTGTCTTTTTGTTGTATTGGATTTTAAACTCAAGAATTTGTTCAAAATTATTTAACTTCTATGAATTTTTCTTTCGGCTTTGTTCTGATAAATTTGGAATTTTAAAACTTATTCGTATTTTTATAATTAACAAGAATCTGATGATAAGCCATTAATAATAATATTGTAATATTTTATTTGTTTCAAGAAAGTACTAAAGCAAAAAAGTTTATTAAGCGAATTTCTTTTCATTTTTTTGCGACTTGGCTTTTCCTGGCGGAGAAGATTTTTCTCTTTACGAATCAACGTCTCGAAAGTTTATTAACCCCAGCGAAAAGAATTTGCTGGAACACAACCCCTTCCTGGTAGGTTTTCTGACCCTGGAAAAAATGTTTCTTTGTTTTCAAAAGCAGTGAGGAAAATTCTTGAATAATCCCCCGTTTCCCTGATAAGGGTCTTGTACAAAGTTCTTAAAGGTCCGCTGCTGGGTGTTTTTTGGCATTAATTCCACCCTTCTTTCGTGACCTATGATTCGAAATCCTAATAAGATGTCAACGAGGTCTCGTAGTTACATTTTCCTATGCACCTAGAGTGCGTCTGGAGCTGTTGTTTTTTGTCATTTCTAATTGGTTAAAAATTGGTGATAAGCCTTTGGTTCTGGAAGAACTTGGAAACCCTTGGCCAATCGGGGGTGACTTATTTTCCTGGAGCTAAAATTTCTGTTTTTTTGAGGCAGATGGAATAAGGCTAAGATAAGGAGAGGGGAGCTGAGATAGGAAGAAGAGGGCCGTACTGGCCTCGGATCGGATTCGAATTTTTGCGCCGGATTATCAGCTGGAGATGCAGGATTCAGTAGGGCGAGATCGCGCCGACTAACACACCTCTTGAGCGGATATGCTGTGACGCTGGACTGACACAAAGGGCATCCCCAAGAAGTGCATTTCAGCTATGATATTCTGTGAGTTTGCAGATCATTTGCACCAGAATCTCAATCCAAAATTAAAGGTGATGAAGAAGGCTGATGTCTGCCCTGCTGGATCCCCCTTTGGACCGTCTGGATGTCAGACCCCTATATTACCTCATCACTCCGCCATGGTTTAGCCGAACATATCCCATAAATCTTAAACCAGCGCTCCGCTATGTCCAGCCTAATAAGTTCGGAAAATCTCCATACCCAGGACCATAATCGGGATCAAAATCCGGGATTGTCTGCAGCTTCGGGCTATCTAATCAGATCAGATAAGTCATTTGCATTAACTTTACTTTATTGTGCTGAAATAGGGACAATAAACCAATTATAATTTAAGGATGTCAATTGATTACCAAAATTATTATAATGCAAAATAAGATCCTGAAATATTATGTTGCAGGGTCGAAATTTAATCTGATACATGATTATTAATATTCATATCTAATTATTAATCTGATACATTATCATTAATATTCATATCCATTTTATTGTATAACATTTATTGAAGATATGTTGATATGGATAATTTTAAATAAATTGCTTGTGTGAAGTAAATAATAAACTAGATAAATTGCGAGTATTACTAGTTAATATTAAGTCATATAGGATTCTAGGATGTGCTTGATGGAAGATAATAATATTCGATTACTATAAGGACTAAATTTTTATATGGGAATTTGACATGGTGAAATGAAATGTAAGTTAATTGGTTATTATTACAGTTTGATTGAAAATTAAATGGTTTGCAATAATTTTCTAAACCTTTTTAATTAATTTGAAAACATAAGCGTTGATAGAGCAGATCATATTTGATTATATAAAATCTTAAGTAATTGAAATATGTGTGACATGTATTTAAAACATGTAGAAATTTAGTAGAAGATTGATTTATTGAAAAATAATGCGTGTAAAACTTTCTTATAAATCATTACCCTATTTTAAGAAAATTAATAAATGAGAAGATATATATGTGTTAGTACCTTTAAATTAGATTTGAGTATATTTTGCTTATTGCTATTTGTTATTTTTGCATGTTATTGTATGTTCTAGGATGTTTAATATGAAAAAGGATTAATGACAGGCATAAAATCTATTAATAAAATGCTTAGGTATAGGATAAACAAGAATAAATTAAGATTGTTGGTGGCGACTATCATTTGAAATTTCTTTTATAATGAACAGATGCTAAATGAGATAAATTTATATATTTAATGTAGAAGATGTAGTAAAAATTGGTTGAGTTTTACACATGATGGAGGTTTAAGAATAAAATCCTTTTGTTTACTCTGGGTCGATCCTAAACATAATTAATACGAGATACATTTAATCATTTTCTTAACATTGTGTTTTATTCCTATTTGTTTTTAAGTTTGTATTTTGCTATTTAAGAAATGTATTGACATTCTTTATAAGGCAAATGAGATATGAGAATTTTGTTTGTAAGATGATAGGGTTAATTTTGATATTAATAAATATGTTTGAAGTAATTTGGTCTCTGATTTATTTACCACCCCTATGACACTGATGGAGGTAACTATTTGGTGTAACCTGGGTTAATATTAAAAATATAATATCTAAATATATATTAAAACACAACGCAACTAACATCTTTATAAATTTATTTGGAGTTGAATCTGGAGGTTATTATAAGGATAAATTAAGAACTAAAATTAAGTTGAGGTTGCACTTTAGTTGCTAAGAAGTTACATTAAGTGGAAATTTTTGATTATTGATTTGTGAAATGTTTGATGTTTAATGATATGAGACTTTAGGATTGATTATCATGTGTAGAGATACATCTTGAAAATTATTTGTAGATAATTAGAGTGTCAGTTAAGCAACAGGTGTAATGTCATTTAAGATAATTAAATTACTAAAAGGTACAATTGGCAGATAATTCAAAAGTTTATAATTTTAAAGTATTAATTTAAAAGTTATAAATCTGTACTTCTGATATCAATAACATAATGATAAATAAAATAAATAAATAAATTCTATACTACACTTTGCGGTTTGTCCGATTACATTGTCTTTTTCATTATCTGTGTATTCTTGCTTACTCTCAATACTATTGAGCGAGAAAACCCTATTATTGTATAGTATTTATGAAATTGAAGAATTTTGAATTGAGTGCATATTGCTATTCCTGTATCGATGGTGACTAAATTTAGGTAGATTCCTTATGCAAGCTATAGGAATACTATATACTGCAATGGTTCTCATGACACAACTTAGAGAAAATTTCTGCATATCTTGCCCAATTATGGTCCAATTAGGTACCTTCTTCCATCTTTGATGCTCGATCTCCTCGAATCATAGTCATAAACCAACGATTTATCTCCTGTTACAATCATTTTCAAAAACGGTTTCCTCATTTTTAGTAAAGCCAAGGAGACCGAGAGCAGCAGAAAGCCGGTCTTCTGTTTGATTTGCAGAGAGCAGTTTTGGCACAAACTTGGCAGACACACGTCTCATACCCAAATCTTCAACTAGAATAGACTGAACTAAACCTTATCTAATGCTGCACTCTCCAGATCACTCACGAATGGTGAGTGATTCGATCATTTCCACGCATAGTTGAACGCGCATCTGAGATGTGTTGGCATTATCAATGTTTTGTAATCATCACTTTCGACGTTTTCACGGCCATGTTGGAAGCGGCCTTCGTCTAGGCTAGCCAACTTGAATTTCTGTGTTTTACCCAACATACTTTTATTAACTGTATAGAGAGAGATTCACTTCAAGATATAGTTATACTATGAGCAGAATTCATGCTCAGAAATGAAGCAGTAGCTTTATATTTGCATAATGCTATTTGCCGCCAATGGTCTCAGCTTCAGGATCGGAGGGTCACGGGTACGAGACCAATTCTATCGAATATCTGTTGAATGCGTGGGCTAAGTGCGCATTACATTTGCCGTCATGGATAAAATATACTCACAGCTGTGTGGCTAATTAGTTAGATATATTTACGTCCCATTTTGAAGCAACACAGGGACTATTTTGGGACAGACCTAGTAGTTTTGAACCGCGGTCAGATGACGAGGGCGACATCTGAACCAGCACCCCTCTCTCCAAACTTCCGTGCCACATCAATTCCACGAAATGCCCTTCCACCAGCGGGAGGACATTTCGCCCAGACAGATTTAATGTCAACCAGACGCACTTACACGGCTATTCTTTGATGGAATCTGGTTTCGAGCCTGGAACCCTCAGGGCCCGAAGTGGAGACATCGCCACCAGGGCACCACGGTTATGTGGCGGAAGTCTGGATAGTGGAATTGCGACTCACGCATTGTTCTCATCATCTGGCCACAGCTCAAAATTACTAAGTTTATCCCAAGATAGCACTCGTGTAGTTTCAAAAAAAGTATGTTAACCTAAATAAACTATCATTCAGTGGTATTTCAGTGTTTTAACTCCGATTATAACTCTTGCATGCGATATGCTAATTCATAAAAGAAATAAAAATATATCTGACAGTTATTTAAATCAGTTAAGATCGAGCATATTAATGCATTACTACGGCAGAAAAAGAAAAACCATAAAAACTTGGAATAGTTTGAGTCCAAGTTTTTCCACTGGAAAAGCTGCACAAATAAAGGTTTTAAAAAAGTGAGATAAAACCCTGAGAAAGAAAGAATGGCAGTATCGGATTTTTTCTCAACCCAGAAAGACTTTTTGGAGTTTTCCCCAAAAGTTAAGCTGAATTAAAATCCTCTTTAGCAGGTTCAGTCCTTTTGAATAGGAGAAAAATCCTCCAGTAAATCCATCACAGAATCTGTTTTTTTATGTCCTCAAATATTTGCCTATTGATGCTATGTGTGAAAAAGAAGCACTTAATAGAAGGATTTCAATCACTTTGCGCCCCAAAAGACCCCCTTCGACTTAATTCCCTCAGAAAAAATTCCAACTTTCAAAAGTAGGGATGAAAGAGAAGTCAAGCGGAAATCGCAATATATAAATCAGAGCCGACGTGTGTTTGGAGAAAAAATGTTACTTTTCCCTATTTCTTCTCGTTTTTTCCCCTCTCCTTTATTTTCGGTGCGTTTCTTTCGCTTCCATTCACACATATGCAAGAAGTAGTGGAAAATTTCCACGAAAAAATTTGAATGCAAAAATGAGTGTACATACTTTCAGGAGCATAAAAATTTAAATGAATTGATTTATTAGGCAGGAAAAATCTTAAGGAGTAAATAAATATTTTTAAAGATGGGTGCATTTGGTCGTGGGAGATACGGTATCAGGTGATTACAAAATCTGCATCGTTTCGAAATGAGAGCAAAACTATAATTTTTGTTTTAGACTTCACGGGATTTGCGAAACTGACAAGATGAATTTCAGTTTGACACGAAATTTTTTAATTAGTCAAATTTTTAAAATTTTCCCTGGATTGTTTTGATTTTCAGTGTTGATTTGAATGTCGTAATGAATTGCACTCATTCCGTTTCGATAAGAGCATACGTTGGCATAATTTAAAAAATGAGAACAGTATAATCTCTTTTGGTTTCAAATCTCGCCAGACATGCGAAATCGATAGTTCTAAGCGGTATGTTATGAAATTTTGTAAGTAGTTATGCGTAGTTTTAATATTTTCCCTAAATTCTTTAAATTTTGTATGCCAATTTTGTTATTTTCGATATATGTGGAGTTTACGGTACCCACCTGCTTCTCGCCAGTTTTTCTTGGCGCAATTTCACGTGCTGTCACTAAATACTGTTTTGGATGTGCAGTGTGCTTTTTATTACTCTCTTGCGCATGCGTCACCTGAAAACAAGAGATTGAGCACGCAATGCCTGAGGCATTTTAAGCGTGTACCGGGCAAATTTTTTCAAATTAAAAAACATCAGCGGCTTCGCTTTCAGCATAGCAGGAAACTAATAGCTTCGCTTTTTCATTGAATGTTAGAAATATAGGTTTTTTAAAAAATTCCGAAACGTAGAATTTCCGCACGCAATGCCTGTGACATTTCAAGCTTGTACTGGGATTTTAAACTTAAATAGTATCAGCGGCTTCGCTTTCAGCATAGCGGAATACTTGTAGCTTCGCTTATTCATTGAGAAACGAAACACACAGAATAACATACACGGTACTAAGTCGATATTCAATCCGAAGAATTTCAAATGAAGTTTTATTCAAATTCGAATTTATCGACCAATCACATCGAAACGCTGAACAAAACAGTCCAATCGAAATGTGGCTCAATATAGCCTGATAAGCAAAACACCGATAAAAAGATTAATTTGTGCGCATGCGCGCTTGTCACTCGTTAAAAATACCTAGAAGCATCCAAAACAAATGTTCTTTCATCGCCGTTCTTGGCCGTTTTAAGAGTTGGCGATCCTAAGATGAACGAAGTAAGTGGGTACCGTAAACTCCAAATAAACCTTATTTTCTTTAATTTTATCCTCCCAGTTTACAAAATCTGTATGGTTTCTAAACGAGAGCAACACTATCTCCTGTTTCGAATCATCCTAGAAATGCGAAATCAACAGTTTGAATTTTAGTCTGATACGAAATTTTGTAACAAACTAAAATTCAATTTTGTAGTTATTGATGGTTTTTAAAAATTCTCCCTAAATTCTTTCAATTTTCAGAGCCGTTTTGATTGCTTTAATTAATTGTAAATTATTATTAGTGTGAATTGACGATCACATCCGTTAAATTTAAGACACTCTTTACGCAGATATCAGAGATCAAGAATAAGCGTTGTATTAGAGTCGACTCACGTGACTTCACTGTCACATGACAAACGTAAATACAATTGTCATCTAATAACTTACAACCCATGCGTCTTACACCAGTGTTTCCCAATCTCTTCTGTCTCATGCTCCACCTAATTCTTTCTAAAATTCTTATTACCCCTATGTAACATAAACATAATTTTTAATATTCAAAAAGTAAATTGTTCACTGAAGAAACTTAAATGATAGGTTTTAGGAAGAAATCACTAGGAAATTGCCGAGAAACGCAGTAATAAATTTTCAAAACATATAATGGAGAACCGAAATTCGAGTACGAAATAATTTTAATGAAAGATTTTTCTATATTATTTTAATTATTAGTAATTATTTATTATTTAAGTTTACTGAGATCCTTGTGCTTGCTGCAGAGAGATTTTATCTTAGGTTCCAATTTAGTTAGCTTCAGTCTCAAGTCTCCTCGTTGTGTCATATCCAGCCGATTTCTTTTTGACGTGAAAACGTCTTTCCGGTCGTTACAGTGATAGTCAGTTGAACTTTCTCGTGTGACAAAATAGCGTCAGATTTGAATCGCTAATAACTACGCGACTAATAATGCGAAAAAGAATGGTTGGCCCCACAACGGATAGATCATATCTGTAAGAGTTTGTCGCATAGTATTTGTTTTGCCTGTGACGCCCTCGTGCCAGTGTAGGCGCATGCGCGTGATTGTTATGAATTAGTTTTATGTAAGGTTATAAATAAATGTAGAGTGAAAACGCGTTTAGTTAGGAGGTTGATTCTGGTGTCATTTTAAAGAGTTTGAGGAGTATTCCTAGGACCCAAAGTGAGAAAATAAAAATATTTATCAGAATATAAGTAAAAATCGGTATTAAACTGAAAATTTCAAACTGCGCATGTTTTCTGACATGCAGAGTTTCTTTGGAATTGTACGAAACTTACAGAATACTTGATAATACGTAAAAGAAACATTGTATTAAAATTTGAATTCAACAATTTGAATATTACTTGAAATATGAGCATTTGTCGTCAATAATGTTTTACTGCACATACGCGAAATGTAGTTCTATTTACTGTCAATAGATGGCGCCAACAAAAGCCTCTAAATAAAACATAAGAAAGGCGCAGTTCGGGTCCGCGCCGTAGGTTTTTCGTGAGAACGACGGTATATAATCATAAAACAAGTGTTTCGTATTAATATGTAATTTAGTTATCAATCTCTTTAATATAATATTTACACAGAGAAGTATAATGGTTACAGAATAGATAAATCACAAGTTTATCTCATGTAGCAAGGGTCTGTGGTAGCTTGTGATTTTTCTATTCTGTAACCATTATACTTCTCTGTGTAAATATTATATTAAAGAGATTGATAATTAAATTACATATTAATACGAAACACTAGTTTTATGATCTTATCCCGACGTTCTCACGAAAAATCTACGGCGCGGACCCGAACTGCGCCTTTCTTATGCTTTTTTCCATTTCCGAATTCCCCCATTAACAATCAAATTGCCTTCCTGTAGTGCGTGGGCCTCACGTTGGAAATCATTGTCTTACACTGCGTTCTTGTGCCCCTTCCGGTTTGTTGTATCGGAATTGGAGTAATGCACTTAATGTGTATCATCGAAATATTCTTAAACAAAAGACAATTTTCGTGGAGATGTCAGTGGTCAAGAATAAGTATTGTATTGGAGCCAATTAGCGTGAATTCTCAGTCACATGACAAACGTAAATGCGCGTGCCATCTAACAGTGGGTTGTCTTGCACTGTGTTGTTGCGCCGTTTTCCTTTTGTTGATAAGAAATTAAATTGGAGCGATGAGTTTAAAGTGTATCAAGTGAATTGAATTTCTTTCATTCGGAATTGTCTCTCCCACTCTCTAATCTTTTATATAATTAGAGCGCGAAGACGTTTGGTTCGTGGTCATGTGTAAGCCTCACCAGGTTTACAGACGTGGCGTAGCCTCAGACGGAAGATACTTGAATCCACAAAGCTCTGAATATACCACCAGATTTAGCTAATCGTGCGAGAAGAAGAGGCTCTGTTTTCATTGAAGCAAAATGTATTCATTGTATATGCAAATTTAAACTTGAAAAAAATTTGACAATTTTTTCGATGAATTAATTAAAGTTTGAACAGACTTTTCATCCTTAAAGAGCTTTTTTTCTACCAAACAGTATATTTCCAAAGTGAAAGAGAGAGAAAGCTTAGAGATAGATCTTTCTTATCTTTTTAAAAAATGCGTATAGAGTTTTCTAGTATTTTTGAAATTCTTTATCAGAAATAATTAATTGAAGCATACCTTTTCTTCAAAAAGAAAAAGAAAAAAATAGAAAAATATATGCTTTTAAGTGGTTAAACAGTTTTAAATGTATCTGTCACGGACTCCATTTTCGTATTTCAGTCAAAGAAATGAAATAAATTCTTCTAAGTTAATGTGCGCAGATTTCTTTTTACAGGATCCTTACCAGTAATGACTTTCTTTTGACTATGGTATTTACTCCAATGGTATTCATTAATTTATGAATACAAAAATCAAAAATACTAGAAATGGAAGCATTTTTTCTTGATTGATAGTATCTTCCGTTTTGCAACAATCCTTTTCTTCTGCAGCGGCTTTCAGGGATTTAGTGAACTTCTGTCGCGAACTTTATATCCCGACAATTAGCAGGGGACCTCCTTTTCCATGTTCCAGAGATCTTGCACTGCTTTCCTTTTATGGAGGCATCTCTTTTTCTGGCTGCACTTTTTCTTAGCCAATACTAGGTTTCTTTTCAGAATGTAGCCAGTACAGCTGTTTTTGTCTCCAATGAAAGGTTTCTTGTAATGAAATCTTGTTTCCTTTTTTAAGAACTTTTGAAGAACAACTTTTATTTAAATTAAGAGAATGCAAGGTTAGAAGTATGTTGAAGTAAGCGAGGTTGTAACCAATAGATTAATAACACTTCAAATGACTGTGTTCAGCTTCAGAGTTTTGGGGTAAGAATAGACCAGGGGTCATCCGTGAAAGATTTTTTCAGGGCATTTAACTAAAATATGCATTTAAGAGGAAAGGAAACTTTTAAATACCTAAAAATGTAAAAGATTTTCTCCAGAAAAAAGCAGGACTTGTTTGTTCCTTCTTAAGAATAGCTCTTGAAGTGCATTAATTGAAAAAAAAATCAAACGATTTTAACAGAGGAATTTCTTTTTACGATGTGTTGATGTTGAAGTAACTTCAGTTCTGTATGTTCGCCAAAGAGGTTTTTACGTCTTATTAGAAAAATTGGAATAATTTGGAAAAATGGAAGAAAACTTCAACTAAAAATTTTGAACATTCATCGAAAATCAACAGAAAAGGTACTTACCTGAATAATTACGGAATTTCTATTTAAAGACTGCACTTATTATCTATGGGAATTAGATTATCGAATTCTCGATTCAGTACCTTTTAGAAGGTTAATATAGAAGTGGAAACTTCAAAAGGCACAGTTTTAAAGGAAAGATTAAGGAACCTGAGTGAACGATTTGTAGAATTTGTCTGCATTATCACAAATTTTCTACAATAGATTCATGTAGTATACTGCAAATACGTGTTTTAGCAGAAATAAGGCATTTAAACATTGTTTAAGTTGAAAAGAAGCTTTTTTTTTATAATTATCTCTACCTGTGGTAATGTAGACTACTCTTCGGAGGAGAGTTTCGGAAAGCAGCTGGTAGTTGGAATATACAGTTTTTGGAGGTCTTTTCATTAAAAGAACGTAGTGTTGAGGGATGGCCAGCGAATAATTCAAAACTCCAGTTTGAGAGTAGTGGCTGGTTGCGTCTGCAATGCCATTTGTGCTACATCATTACTTGCGCTATACAATTAAGAAAATTTTTTTTTAATTTAACCAAAACTAATTATCCTATAGTATGTGTTCGCTGATCCTTAGAAACTAATTTAATCAAGAGAGTTTAACTATTTTATTGTAATAAAGTTTTATGTGAAAGTGATTTCAGATTTTACTGGGAATAAATTTTTCTTCAATAGAGTATTCATTGCAAAAATCGACTTATATGGGGTAGAGTGGGGTAAAACCCTTGATTCTGGCGCTATTATTTTTCTTATCCAGCAGACAGATACTGAATTACACTCTACCAGTCAAGGAAAAGGAACAGTCACAGTGGCGCGTTGCAGCTGTTGAATTCACTGCATCTGTGAAGGTTTATTTGTTTTAAGAAGTCAGCTCTCTAATGTTCGTTTGATTTTAAACTGCACTTACTTAAAAATCATTAAAGTTATAAAAACTATATTTAGCCCAGCTTATTATACACTGTAAAAAAAATCGCGTAAAATTTACGGTTTTAAACTGGCAGCTGGGTTGGTTCTGCAAAACCTTAAAAGTTACGAAGTAAATCCGTAGGCACAACGGTTTTTTACCGTATGAAATCAAGTTTTCTCCGTAAAAATTAAGTCATTAAGTGACGTCATCGACTGAGTTGAGTTGTTTTTCTCCTTCTGTTCGAGTTGAGATGTGGTGATGTGTATTATCAATTAGGAATATTAATTAATCAAGGCTTAATTATTAATTTCAATGAGTTTAATTAATATAATTTTTAATTGAACTTACTTGGACGATTTCGATGCAAGATGGTGACAAAACTTCTAACTCCTCCGAGCCGGGGATCGAAACCGCGTTCTTAGAAATAAAAGGCAGTCGCTCGAACCACTAGACCACCGGAGACTTCATAAAAGGAAATAAAAATAATCTATTTGAGTTTTAAAGTCACTATAGCTCTAGTGGCGCCACCTAGTGGTGTAAAAATCAACTATTGCCAGAACACGCGTTTTAAGGTTAGCTTTCATGTGTGACAACAGGTTACTGCAACATGTGTAAACAACAGCGGAGATGGAACCCTATTAAAAACATGAAATGAATGCAATAAAATTACATTTAAGAAAAGGGAAAGATATCGTACGGAAAGCAATACCGTATGACGAAAAATAGAATTTGAACTGACGGTTTTAAACCGTTTATGGCTGGTGAAAAACCGTTTTGTTAACAAAACAGCTTTAAACCGTCAAATATACGGAAAAAGTCCGGAAAAAAAACGGATATTTTTTACAGTGTACATTTACTAAGGATTCATACCCTATCAAACAATAAAGATTTATTCCAATAAATGCGTGGTTCTATATCGTTTTTTATAACCTCTGCACTAGAGGTAAAACCGGGTACTCCAAGTGGCGTAAGACCGGAACAGTCAGTATTGACGATTCTTCCGATGAAGACGATAAAAACACATCGGACGTTGATTGTTTATATTTTAATGATGCATTTTCTAATCTACAAAAAAGAAGAAGGGTTAATACCATGTAGAAACTGTCTTAGCTGTGGCCACGAAGCTTGCAGTGGCGGGGAGGTCGAAGACAACTGCTTAGATGTGAATTTTGTAACTAATATACTTAAATTATCATATAAAATAAGAATGATTCCTCTTTTTCCACTGAAAATAAAATTTTCCTAATTTCCCATACATTTAACATGTTACCCGGTTTTACCCCACTAGTGGGATAAAACCGGGTAGTTTGACATTTTTTATAAAAAAAAAATCATTGATCACAAAAGTAATGAAACCGGGACTTTTCTGGAAAGATATATTGTACTCCGATAAACAATGAATATTTTAATAAAATTTGACAAGCTCTTTGTCGAATATTTTAGCTCCAACAGACCTTCGAACCTCAGCTACCAGATTTTACCCCATTTTCCCCTATACAATGCTGATAAAAAAATTCCTCATATTTAGCAACAACAAGATATTTACAAGATGATAAATACATATTTTCTACTCATTTCAGTTAAACAATTTCTATCTAAACTTCTAAGATTTTGCCGAAAATTTATTATCAACAAATTTTAAAGAAGAAAAAGAATACGCTTGATTAGATATCTTATCAGATATTTTTCTATTCTGCATGAACTTTTCCAGGCATATTGTTGAAACATGTTAAACAAATATGACAGGTGAATCAGAATTGCTGTAATGACATTTCAAAAGTTAAGAAGGAACATTTCTTTTACTGAAAACACGACTTAATTTATTTTCCAGAACAAATACTAAGTTTATGTCGTTTGTGACTTTCCGAACTATATCGAGCTATACAAAATAAATCTTTCAGCGGAAGAGTTGCTGTCGGCGTACATCAAAAGGGAAAAAGTTTGTTCCAGCAGAATTAAAATAAAAAAAATTCAATATAAAACATTACTGAGAGACAGATGCCAAATCTCTAGTTGCAACCTTAGAGTTCTAATCAAAAACAAGAGTAACTTTCCAACATACTATTCAATTTAAGTCACCAGAAAACTTTCAACAGAAAAGTATTTCAGTTCCAGAAAGTGAAAAAAGAATTGTTGCCTCTGATGGTGCTTACTGTTCCTTGTGCCGGAGATTAATAGATAATTAGAAAGCAACAGAAGTAAAAACATCGCTAAAAGTCAACTCGAAACATTGGCTGTTTCAGGGAATCTTCATCCCTATTTGCATGCAGACACATTGATTGCATGGCATGATAATCATTCCCAAATAGAACAAAACAAATGAAAAGTCTGTGTTCCTTTCAGTTCCCGCTCGAATAGTTTCTCGTTTTTTTTCGGTGGGGATGGGTCTTCTTTAGAAAGGCAGCCAGCTCGCCTCAAAAGAAAGGAAAAAAGTAAAAGAAAGGAAAAAGCAATCTAGTGAGATGCGATTCGAGACAAAGGTGGGAAAGAGCAGCCTCCGGATACTGGAGTTTTGCAGAAACAATGGAAAAGCAGTTTATAAAGAGAATCTATTAACTAGAATAACGAACAGCAGCGAGATCGAAATATAAAATAAAATAAAGAAAGCATTGCCTGGTTCTTTTTTAATGAGTAAGTGCATGCGAGAACTTCCTCAGTAAAGGGAGGCAGGTCGAGAGTGGTGTATGTCACAGAACTGAAAATTATCTTTTTGGGAGGAAGCAAGAGGACTCTTTAATAGATTTTGCATGTTAAATGAAACATGCTGGCGTTTCTGTGAAAAAGTGCCAGGATTGTTCTTTCTATACACTTTTATTTAACTTGACTTGTTTCATGTTCGTAAAAATGGAATTTTGTAATCGATTTTTAACTGTTTTCCTAATGTGCTAGAGTTTTGAAACTTTGTACACGTGTGCGTTCTGGAGGACAACACACTATTTTAATATTTTCAAAACTTAATTGTCAATTGATCGAGTTAAATTTTGATTCCATACGGTGGCGCTACCTGGTAGTGAGTTTGGGAAAATGTTAATTTCAAGATTCTATAATATTAATAATAATGAATCATAAATAAAGACCAAAAAGTAGAAAATAATTGAAACAAAAAATCCCACTTTTGGCACGCAAATCAAAAAGAGTTTTTAAAGATTGTTTTTATGAAATTTATTGGTATAAAGGAATACAATTATTTTAAATATACATGCATCAAAATCTGATATACATGCACCTCTTACAAGAAAAAAGTATGCATGAGATGATGTTTGTTTCGATTAACAAAATTAAAGTATCAAATTCTATAAGAGTAGTTGGGGAGCATATTGTATAATGGGTAAATCAGAAAAAGTTTATTAAACAATGAAACAGACCTCGTCTCTCTGTGTTTAAAAGTATCAAAATTCTTTTTTTTTTTTAATAAAGGAGTGCAGTACTTTAAAATATACTGCACCTTAGAGCAAAAGTTAATTACTTTCTCTAAGTACTTGCTCATGCTTGTGGAGCTTGTTGTATATGAAACTAAGTGGGTAAGCTAGGAAAAAAGTGTGAAACATTGAGACAACTTTTATCTTTACCAAAAAAACAACAGCAAAAAACAGTTAAAATGTTTAGCAACCAACTGTAACCAGCTTAAATTGTAAGCATATTAAATATAGCTAAACCAGTAACTAGGAAAGAGCTACTCCTTCCCTACTTAAGCAGCCGGGATGATCTGAATGATAGATGTCGCGACGTTAATGCAGAAACTGAGGGTGGATTCCTGACAGCCACCACCTTTCACTGCTCAACAACTCTCGCAGGAGGTATGTCCCGTCATCGGAGTGGAGGTAATTCTACCCCACACCATTACTATGCCTACTAGGAAAACGAGAACTAGTTTACTTCTAGCTAGCTTCTCATCCACGCACTCGTGGTGCCCTCTGGTGGAAACAGCTAAACCAGAAAACAAAACTACTCGATCGAAGACTGAAAGTAACATAGAATTATTTCTGACGTAGGACTACGCTCCTCCCATTGGGGTCTCAGGAAGGAATTTGATTCACACGCCAAAACGTCACAATAAACATTGTATGGGAGATCCTCTATATCTCGGTAACTATATATGTTAAAAACGTAACTAATGTCTTATTTTAGAGATAAAGGGTAACAACAGAAGTTACAAAAAAATTAAAATCGGAATTGTAGTTCAGCGACTACTGAGTCACAAAGTTGGCAAAAATACGCATGAATTGGTTACTCGATCCTCTATATCTCGGTAACTGCATATGTTAAAAGCATAACTAATGTCTAATTTTAGAGATAAAAGGTTACAACAGAAGTTAGAAAAAAATGATTAAATTATGTATATTACTTTTCATATCATCGACCGATCCTACACAGAATTGTAACATATCCACGCACGATTGAAGAATTCAAAACAAAAGAATTGATTTTGTAATATATTTTATTAAGAAATAAAACAATTTTCATTGTAACCTTACTTTCATTTTATTTCGCCAATTTTCCATACATTAGTATTTCAGAGAAACAAAAGAGTAATGAGAGTAACTTCGAGAAACAAAAGAGAATTGAGGGTAACTTCGAGAAACAAAAGAGAATCACGAGTAACTTCGAGAAACAAGAGTATCACGAGTAACTTCAAGAAACAAAAGAGTATCGCGAGTAACAAAGAGAAACTGAGAAACAAAAGAGTCACGCGAGTAAAGTAGTCCTACGTCTTTAACATGAGTTGCTGTTTGAAAAAGACAGCCTTCCGTCATTTTTTTATTTGGTTTGTCCTGTTTGGTAATGACCATCTTTCCATGAAACTGATGGGTCTGCATGGAAATAGGGAAGGGGATTCTTTGTATCTGATAATGTTTTGAGCCGACTTTTAGTGATGTTAATTCTACAAGTGTGCTTGTGGAGCTTTGTATATGAAACTGAATTCATAAATTTAAAATGGTCAATAAAAATGAGGGAACTCTTTCCTAATTTTTGGGACTCCTTTATTGATTCAGTTGCCAGAAAAAAACCATTTAAAACGTGAAAGTAATCAGTTGTAATCAGTTCTAAATGTAAACAGATGAAATGCAGCTAAAGCATAAAAATAAAATAATTCGGACGAGAACTGAAAGAAATTCAGTATTTTCATTTGGTTTGTTCTATTTGGGAATGACTGTCACGCCATGCAACTAATTGATATGTCTACATGCAAACAGGGACGAAGGTTCTTCATAATAAACAATGCTTTGACTTGACCTTTAGTGATGTTTTTGGGATAAAAGGACCATCAAAGGTGTAAAAGGCTCAATTCAGAACAGCATTGAAAAAAATTTTAAAAATTAAACACAATTTCAACGTAAAATTCCTCATGATTTTATGGGATGAAAGTAAAGATAAGAATGATTTAAAATTGATTGCATCTTCTGAAAAGACGTTTTTGATATTATTAATTAAAATACATTACCTGTTGATTGAAAAGAACCACATTTTCTCTTACTTATATGAAGTAAAATAACTGCACAATGAAAGAAAAATGTTTAATAAAGTACATGAAGCTAAAATGGAACAGAATTGAGAGCAGCAGTTGATTACGCATGGATCAGAAACATTATTCCAATTAGGAAATGCAGAAATCGTTCTCTCGAGTTGAGCTTATTCATTTCAGTATGAGTTTAAATTTCAGCGGAGAAGTAATTTTGAGCTATTTCATTTAAATATCAATTGCAGTAGAGGACGTATGATAATAATGCATACCTATGAGTCAAGGAATGAATTTTCTTTTCTTTGTTTAATGGCTATTTCTTATAAAATATTAACTGGAACAGCAATTACAGTTTGGCAGACAAAAAGCAGATTCCACAAAGGTTAGAAGAAGAAAAGTTTGTTGTATTGGATTTTATAAAACAGTCCATTTTCATTTTGAAAAGTACTTTTAACAGTGGCATAGCTGCATTTTTCCCGGAGCTAACGAACAAGACGCCGCCCTTCCTTTACACTTTACATAGGGCACATAAACCTCAAAATAAAAATAATAAATTTCAAGAAAAAATATTTTATTGGAGACTGAATTCGTGCGTCCACTACTAGTCTTTCTTTCACATATCGGCAATTTACCAACAAAATGCGAAAAATACGTATATTTTTTATGTGCATTGTGATATTCGTAACGAATAAAAAAAATTATATATTTGTAGAATTATTAAAATATTTAAAGAAAGAAATTAATTAGATTAAAAAAATCATTTGGTCATAAAAGAAATTAATTTAAAAATATCGTTTGACTGAAAAAGAAATTAATTAAAAATATCGTTTGGCATTAATTCTTTTCTAAAGGTAATAAAAATAGTTTTGCAACGATATTGTCCTTTGCTAACGTTGCCTAGCAACGGAAAAGAATTATGATTATGAGATTGAACTTGGAATTCGATGTAATGTTTTGTGATGTAAGTGTATGTGCTTGTTTCACATGTTTTGTGCTGTGGGAAACGTCCAATAAATGCATTATTTTTGATAAAGAAGGCTCCACGATTCTTCATGCTATGCTGAAATACATCACAGAACAATGACTGAGTTAATGCCGCTGTCCTTATTAGTAAAAGAATTGTTTCCCTGCAAGTATGATTTTGCTTCCCCTTTCGAGGGCTGGCCGCCCCTCCCGCCCCCTTTAGCTAGGCCACTGACTTACAAGTAGGTAACTCCAAGCCTATTGGCTTAAAAATATAGACAAACTAACTGAGGAAACGACAGAGATATTTGAATGGAGCTAAATGGCAGAAAGGTACAAAAATTATTTAAGTTCAGTAAAAGTAATATTTAAATTAAAAATTATTTTCTGAATTCCATAAACTTGTCGAATGACTTAAGAAAGATGCTTTAGAAAAGAAATGGCGTTAATATAACCAGTAAATCATTATTATTAAAAATCGCTGGTGTTTTTAAAGTTTACTAGATATTTCTTTGAATAGATAACTTCTAATAATAGAATACAAAAAAGGAAAAAAAAATATAGAAGAACAGAAGAATTAAACAATAGCGATAACGATACACCTTTTTGCGCACCCAACGCAGTAGCATCCAGTGACTGCATCAACGATACTGTCGATCAATTAACCAACAATTCACTATAGAATTAAACAACAATAAACCGTGCTCTAATAATTAAAATACATAAAAGAAAAACAATCAGAATATAAAAGAAAATACTATTAAAATGGAAGAAATGGAAGAGAACTCGAATGGTACCCTTGACAGAAAATTTATCCATATTAGAACTCCGGTGGCCACTCGAGTTCTCTTCCATTTCTTCCATTTTAATAGTATTTTCTTTTATATTCTGATTGTTTTCCTTTTATGTATTTTTTAAAAAAGGTGTATTGTTATCGCTATTGTTTAATTTTTCTGTTTCTTCTATATTTTTTATTTTTTGCCTTTTTTGTATTCTATTATCTATTTTTGTATTTTATTAAAGTTGTTGCATATGCGGCATTCTGTCTAATACAAATAAGTTTAATTAATTTTTAATATCTTTTGTTAAATTATATTAATTGTTAACTTCTAATAAAATTTTCTGGTATTCCAAAATCATTTTGACAGTTAAATAACTAATTTTCCTGTATTGTTTACTTTTTCAGTATTTCTTTGCATACGTATGCAGTATTGAATCTATTTTCTATTTTCATAATTCTCTTATTCAGAGATATACTTTGAATGTGTCAATTTTTAATGTTTTGTTATTAATTATTAGGTTAATATTCCAAGAAGCTTCACGAGAACAGTTAAGGATTAAATTCTAAACCGCGAGCAACTGGTGAGAATATTATATGAGTGCGCAGCTTACTTACCTAATTCCCATGCAATACTAACATAAGCCATGGAAGTGCGACATTTTTCGAAACAAAACTCAGAGGTAACATTTCACGAATATTTGTTGTCATTGTAAATGAGAAATCATAAATCAATTCAAAGACATGAACTGATGCAATTAAAGCCTTCACTACTTTCGAAATCAATTTATAAACAAAATAATTCAAAAGCTAAACAGAGTATGTTTTTGTATTTGAATTTATTATCTTTTTCTACGAGTGATCTTTACATTTCTTAAGAAAATAAATACGTTCCTTTCAAATATTTATTTTCTAAAATAAATTGGAAAGACTTGAACGAATTTTATATCCTGGAATAAGCTTTTTATTTCATTGACGATCATAATCGTATGTACTTAGTTTGGTCAGATGAAAAACTGGCAATCATTGCGGAACCTCCTAGAACATTATGTTTAATTATTTGTCGTCACCAGTTACTCTTTGAAACATACCATTTCCTTCATGTTAGTTTCAGATTTTGAACAGCACTTGGTGAGAAAAAGACAAAGAGTCGGGGAGAGTGGGGTAAAGCCACGTACATTTGATTCGGGTACTATTAGATCTTCTCTCTTGCGGAGAGATTCTGAATAATACTCCAGTATTCAAGAAGGAATGGTCATAGTGACCGTGTTGTTGCTGTTGAATTTACTGCGTCTGTGTAGGTGCATTTGTTTTAAGATGTCAACTCTCTAATGTTCGTTTGTCTTTAAACAATCCTTATTTAAGAATCACAAAAGTTATGGAAACTCTATTTAGTCCAGCTTATTATATGTTTACTAAGGATTTATACCCTATCAAACAATAAGGATCAAGTCCGATAGTTGCACGGTTCTACTTCTTTTTTTTATAACCTCTACACTCAGTGTGAAACAAAGTATTCCAAGTGGCACAAGGCCGGGTCAGACAGTATAGATGATTCTTCCACTGAAAAAGATAAAAACCCATCAGATGTTGATTGTTTATATTTTAATGATGCATTTTTCTAATTTAAATAAATGCTAAGTGTGGGTCCAATGTAGAAACTCATGAAAGCTGCAGTGGCGTGGAGGAAGAAGACAACTGCTTTACATGTGAATTTTGTAACTAATAATCTTCAAGTGTCATATAAAATAAAAATGTCTGCTACTTTTCCACCGACAATCTAGTTTTCCTTATTTTCCATAAAGTTAGCATGTATACCCAGTTTTACCCCACTGGTGGGGTAAACTCGGGTGATTTGACAATTTATATAAAAGAAGTCATTGGTTAAAAAAGTAATGAAACTATGACCTTTCAGGAATGATTTATTGTATACTCTGTTAAACAATGGATATTTAAAAAAAAATTGACATACCATTTCAATCATGTTAGTTTCAGATTTTGAACAGTACTTGGTGAGAAAAAGACAAAGAATCGGCGAGAGTGGGATAAAACCACGTACATTGATTCATCTTCTCTCTTTCGGACAGATTCTTAATAATACTCCAGTAGTCAAGAAGGAACGGCCATAGTGACCGTGTTGTTATTGTTGAATTTACTGCCTCTGTGTAGGTGAATTTGTTTTAAGATGTCAACTCTCTAATGTTCGTTTGTCTTTAAACAACCCTTATTTAAGAATCACAAAAGTTATGAAAAGCTGCATGGTCCGATAGCTGCATGGTTCTACTTCGTTTGTTATAACCTCTGCACTTGAGGCGAAATCGAGTACTCCAAGTGGTCCAAGATCGGACCAGACAATATTGATGATTTTTTCGATGAAGACGATAAAAACACATCAGACGTTGATAGTTTATATTTTAATGATGTATTTTCTAACTTAAAGAAATGAGAAGGTTGGATCCAATGTAGAAGTGTCTTAACTGGGCCCACGCAATCTGCAGTGGCGCGGAGGAAGAATATAACTGCTTTACATGTGAATTTTGTAACTAATATTCTTAAATTGTCATATAAAGTAAAAAATGTCTGCTATTTTTCCATTAAAAATATAGTTTTCCTAATTTCCCATAAAGTTAACATGTACACTCGATTTTACCCCACTAATGAGGTAAAACCGGGGAGTTTGACTTTTTTTATAAAAAAATCTTTTTCTATAAAATTAATAAAAAAAGTAGTGAAACTATGACTTTTCAGGAATGATATACTGTGCTCCGTTCAAAGATGAATATTTTAATGAAACTTGGCAATCCCTAATTCGAATAGTTCAGCTTCAACAGGCCTTCGAGTCTCAGCTATCCTGTCTTACCCCACTTTGCCCTATACCAGACTGATTTACATTTTTGTTTTGATGCAGAAAATCGTAAGTTTTTTTTAATGCATGTAATTTAAAGATTCCAATTTGATGTAAAAATTTTCGAAAACTAAAACACTTGATGCATAATTTAATTCTGTAACTGGCAAGGTATACTGACAGGATAGTAATCCCATGGTGGCTACTATGCTGTCACTTATATTCCTAAGTGACGTTTGAAGAAATAATTGTCGTGTTCATTTCCTTGCAAGCTGAGAAAGTTTGCTGAACAATTATAGAGAACAAAAGGAAAAGACTGTCGTCAATTTCAAACAAAAAGCATGGAGGTGTCTTGAAATTTTTTCTAGAGAACATATTTTTACCTATATGGGTATTGTCGGAAAACTGACATCGACATAAAACGTATAGCATAGTGAAGGAGACATTTTTTCCATGATAATCAATTGCCTACAATGCTTTGAAAAATATGAGCACATGAGAGCATTTTCTTTGAATTAGCCAAATAATTCGCACATTTTTTAACGGGAAAGATTTTTTATTATAATGGATGGTGGCCTACATGGTTATCCAGAAAGTAAGGTCCGTTAGGAATTTACGCTTTTGCTATCGCAAATGTGCACATAAGTGCTGATTAGTTCGAACTATCTGCAAGACAGAGACATCATTGTCAGGAAAGACAGGAACGCAGAAAAAAGATACGCCCGCCGCATGTGAAGTGCGCTCAGCCATACGGTTGATATTTGATACACGGAATTGAATATTTGATTTCAGGAACATTGTACAACCATCATCGCTAACACTTACTGCGTCATACAGTCTAAAATAATCAACTTGGTATGTTGAGACATAGTATTGCTTTTATCCACGAAAAGAGTTGTCTCCACCCGGCGGTTGCAAAGTGACGACTTCGGCTAGGAAAAAATCCCCCCCTACAGCCCGCTTATCGCCCTTTCTGAATTTCATCTCTGTTTTTCAACTAAAGGTTTCTGATAAGACGTTCCGGGATGACTACATTTAGGTGACTACAAACTATAGCTATGGATATACAACGGGATTCTATATTATTCAACAAAAATTCAAAGGCAGGTCGAGGGGGCGGAAATAACCGTATTCTTGTAATGTAATATATATACGCAAATGGCACTTTGAGGTGGTACGAGCGAGGTGACACGGACACTGCTCAATTTACGCTTAAGGCAGAAACACAAGAAGCGGTTTCTGCAGATTCGACATATAATGCAGTGTCGTTCTATAGACGATTTGGCTGTTGAAACGTACCCTATTTGGTACCCTATAATATTTATTCGGCTCCTGTTTGCATTGAAACAAGCGGGCTTGTTCGAGCGTGCTCTTTTTCCCCCCCAAGTGTTTCGTCGCCAGGCGGAACATTGCTACAGAAGGCGTCACAATTACTGACGGTGAGTTAACTCTTTTTGTGTTTTTAAAGACTTTTTCACCTTTTCGATTAATTATATTCCGTTCTAAAATATATGCACCTATATTTTTAATGTTAACATAAAAACAACTATATTTTATTCGTGACATTAAGTATGTTGCTATTGTCATTCCATAATCTAAGTAAATATCTATTATTTTCAGGGAAGAAAAACAAACATTCAAACAAACAACTCGTCAAAAACATCTATTTTTGAGGTCTGGTGTCTCACTAGTTAACTGCTATCGGTGGAATGGAAACCGAGTGGTGATGGTCGAAAACCGCCGCCTCCCAGCGCCGAATCGCTAAACGTCCCTTGTGAACACGACCGACTCGTCTTCAGTTCTTAGCCGAATTGGCGAATACTGCCTCGTGTGTTTCTACCCTTACGCGTTCTTTCTGACCTTTTAATAATAAATACTCTATAATCAACTCGGCGAGAGATCACGTGCCTACCATGAAATTATTTTTCATTAATGTTCGGGCTGGAACTCTTACTTATTAGAATTACACATTCGGTTGGATGGTCGAACCTACGCCATTTTCTGAAAGATACCTTAAAGCAACTTTTTTCCGATTTTCCTCCACCAGTTTACACATTGCGATTCCAGCTGCCATTGGAGCGCTGTAACATCAGAAATTTAATCGAGGCTATTTGCGACTTTCTTTGGATCAAATGGGGTGGACCTGCTCTTTGGCCACCATGATCACCAAATTTGAATTCTTCTGGGGCGGCATATTAACATACCATTGAATTCTGAGAAAATCTAGTGCCCAGGTTGCTCATCAATTATTGGTAGAAAAAAGCGTGAAATGGCTGAGGTCTTTGCTGATATAAGCTAATCTGCACCTTTGTTGTGAATTTGTTTTATAACTATGAATTCACAAAACGCGAACTGGTGCACCTTCGAACATTTGTTGTAAAATGTTGAATCAATAATGTATATCTTTTATCTGTCTTTCTTATTGGCACGATATGTTGAGACCTTCCATATATATACAAGCACTTATACACACCATTTCCACACACGTATTCAGTTACTAAATATCTTCATTTTGGGCCATCTACTTGCTTTTAAATTTTTGCTGGATATCAAAGAATAACCATGTAGTATATTTCCATGCAATAAAGTCAGGTCACCTACGGATAGATTCAAATATTTTTATTGAATCAAATAATCTGACAGGACTGGAAAATCGGCGTTTTATTTGGAAAACTACAAAATCTAAGCAGCCCAAATATCAGACGAATACCGGGGTATATTTTCATTAATATTTCTAGATACTTAGGTTAAAAAAATATTAGGTTATGTTAGCAAAAATTATAAAGAACACTAAATATAATATAGCTATCCTAGACAGTTTAAAGCCTTTGAAAATTCAGAAATTTTAAATGAAATTTCTTTCCTTAATAATACGTTATAAGTTTTTTTTATCATATGAATTTGCAGCGAATCTTTTTTTTGGGGAAAAAGTTCTTTCACATTCGATTTCATGCATTGTCTTCAATTTTGATATTAATAAATACTAAAAGAAGATTAATCAACATTAAATGCAATTTGACACAATTCCATATTTCAAATTATAAAGAAATTTGTGATGAAAATTTTGAAATTAAATATTTCTTTCACTGAAACAGTTTTATAAATTTATCAAACTAGCAGCAAATTTTTAAAAATTATCAGTTTGGCCAAAAACACATTAGTAAAGAGTGTGAAAATTTTCGTCATTCATTTTGTAAATGTTAGTAACAACTAACTCGAATTCACTTCATTGCTATTTTGTAGGTAAAGTGTCTTAAATTAAAGCAAAAATTATAAAAAGCACTGAAAAATATTAAAAATTCTTTTTAACAAATTAAATGTCAAAGCGAGCCTCTGGTTATCTAACAAAATACATTGCATTCAAGTATACTCTTACCATATATAGATAATTTAAAATAGACCACTTTTTACGCTACTTGATAATTGTTACAAAACTGCATTCTTTCAAAATTTCATCTTTTGTAATTTATATAATCAAGAAGAACCTCTTGCTTGAACCTAATTCTTTCAACCACATGAATTGACTTAGATAATTTGGTTAGTTTAGTTACATTAATGTCCCGTTCTAAAGCCACACAAGGGCAATAAAGAAACCGACATCGTAAATATAAACCGCGGTCAGATGGAGAGGATGACATCGAGCTGGCACCCCCTTTCAAAACTTCCACACCCCACCAGCGAAAAAGTCGTTTGGCCCACGAGGTCTGACATAGCGTGCACCAGATCGTAAGCAGAATAGGGTTTCGAACCCGATTCCCGAACCTTTGACTAATCTGGTGTTACGGTGCAAAGTAACAACCAAATAGACAATAAAATGTTGCCGATCGATGGGTAAGCGTTAGGTAAGCGTGTTAATACTAAAAACCAGAGGAGTGGATTCGTCTCGATTTTCTTGTGTAGTTAAAAATATCGTATGTTCTGTGTACATTTTAATAGCATAGTGAAGAAATTGATTGTAAATTTTGAGCCTCTTCCTTTTGACCTATTAAGTCCAAAACTTGACATAAGTCTCCAATTTTGGTGTCAAGCCTCTATACCGAATTTCGTTTATGTAGGGTTTCATTTATACAGGATGCTGCCGAATTCGACCGACAAATTTAGAGGAGTGATAGTATGCATCAAGAGGATGAAAAATTACCATAGAACATAGGGTCGCAAATGACGTGTAGTCGGTGAAAATCGCAAAAATACAGGTTGTATTATTGAAAAAAAACCTATAATGTCTCAATTACGATTTTTTTAAAAAATGAAAGCGCATTTTTAAACATTTTTTCAGATAGGTAACACGTCGTTTTGGTGGTCCAGGGGGTCGTAGATTACTGAAAATCAAAAATTAGTTTAGAGTCATTATCTGCAAAAATATTAAATCTGGAAGAAAAATAAAAGCATAAAATTGAAGGGAATTTTACGCTCTTTGATTTGTTAATTCACATGTAGTGTGAAAACTGAAGAGTTTTCGAGATATCCAAGAAAAAACTAAAAAAGGCACCAGAAAACATAGACTGGCTTCTGCTGATCGGTATCATACCGATCAGCAGAAGCCAATTCTCGGACAGCCTGTATTTTTCCGATTTTCACCGACTAAACGTCGTTTGCGACCCTATGTTCTATGGTATTTTTCATCCTCTTGATGCCTACCATCTCCCCTCTGAATTTGTCGGTCGACTTCGGCAACACCCTGTATAACGTTTTTGTGTTATCGGGTTCACATACAAAGAAACTGACAGACTCCTCTCTGGCGGCTTTCGTCCAAAATTTGACAGAAATCTACAATTCTAATGTAAAGATTACACACCAAATTACACCTTCTGGCTCATTCCATTTTTTGTTATCCTATTCACAGACACACACATCGAAAGACAGACATAATTCCAAAAATGTTTTTTTTTCGCATTCAGGATGATCTAAAACGTGAAAACTTATCAAAACCTCGAGGTCGAATATATGTACTTTCTCTTCGTACACGAGGAAGTAAAAGATTGTTTTAAGTATTTCTTAATCTTTGTAAAATTAATATTAAATTAAAATATCATTTCTGAAGAGGAGATCCTGAAATCCATATAGATCCGCATTCTGAAAAAAAATCGTTGAATCACAAAGGAATATAGTAATTAATTATTGATTAGCATTAAAAAGCAACCATAGAGAACTTGCCTCGTGAATTAGGGAAATGTTATTGGTCACATACGTTGATGTATTATTATATACATCATCAAAGTATCATAATTATTATTATTCAATTAATTAGTAATAAATGTTTTGCCCATAAATTTAATAATTTTTTCAAAGTCAAGTTTCATTAATTTCATAGAATTTCTGTAATATTATCAGTGGATTTCGCTATGTGCCTTAAGAACTTGCATGTATTTTTCAGAAGATCGCTATCAATGTTTTTATATGTTTTAGGTTGAAATATAGTTGTTTTGAAGAATTTTCAAACGAAGGAATTTTAATATTCTGTTTGACTATAAAATTCAAATATTTTTTTAACCAGATGTGATTCTATGAAAAATTAATTTCGTAAATCTCATTGAATATGCTTTTATACACTTTTTTCGAGGGAATAGATTAATTTTGCTTCTATTTAATTTCAATCTTTCGTTAAGGCTTAAAAGAACGAGAGACAGCAGAGTGATTAACTACATCATCAAAATTCGGTAAAACTTTTAATTGAAAACCTTTTAAATCGCCTTTAAATAAATTCTTTTTCCTTTTCTTTTTACTTATCAGGTTTTTTTTGGAGAGTTTAGAAAAAGACTTCACATAATGAAGGGGAGAAAAAACCATTTCTCTCTCATTCCAATTGGTTTCGCGAGAATATTAACGCAGATTCGAAGATTATAATTCCAAGTTCCATTCTTCGATGAAGTTTGAATCGATTCAAATCGTGACTCACATCGTTATCGCTGGAAATCGTCTGCGATGGAGGAAAATTCTATAACCGAGGAAAAAAGTGGGAAGGTTCGGTTTCTCCAGGGAACCATAAAAATGAACGAACTTTTTGGAAAATTTACTCCGTTCAGACCCCTTTTAAAATTGTTATTTCTGTCCCCCCTTCCCCCTCCTCTTTTCTGGGGGAAAAAAGTTAGGTACTCCTTTATGTTATAGTTTCTTTTTGATAGCGAATTTTTATTCAAGCTATTTTTCTGCGGATGAAAGGCTTTTAAAGTCCGGATTTCTTCTTCTGTATGGGAATCACTTTTACCTGGTTTCAAATAAAGTTTAAAGACCGAGTTTAAAGAGAAATCAGAGTCGTTTCTCTAAAATGAATATGACCATACTTTTTCAATGGTAGGTGACATATTATGTGGAGAATTTAACGTCCTTCGATTTTATAGGTTTTCTCCTTTTTTTTCCGAACTTTTTCCAATTTTCATTTAATTCACATTCTTTTGTAACGAGAGAAGTAAAATGAATTGAAATATTCCATTCCATTAAAGAAATAATTTATATAAAGTCATTTTGGTCTTAAGGTTGATTAAAAGTAATATTTTATGGAAAATATCAGTTAACATTGTTGTTGCTTCATCTATATTTATTAATTATTTTATATGCAAAATGTTGTCAAATTTTAAAGCAACAAGCATAATTTATCTACGCATTATATTTAAGTGAGATCAATTTGAATTTAAAACAATTTAACAAGTAATTCTGTGAAGATTAGACCTCTCATCCCCTTTCCAATACCTCCCTCAAACAAAGAAATTAGTTAAGATTTGCTAAGAGTTTGTAACGAAAATTATGTAATGCAGAAAATGCAAGAATTGTCAAAAACTTTGAAGCTTAAGAACGCAAAAAACTGGGACTCGTGCGGAATTAAAACAAGGCTCTTTCACAAACGCTGTGTGAACTTGTTTCTTGAAGTTAGACTGTTTAATGTTTTAGTTTCATCTCTACAGAATGACACTGTCGTGCGCCTTTGACTCCAGTAATTCCACTTTGTTTTCACAACACACTTTATTTGTGCTATTATCTTGAGTAAATAGTAACTACATACATATATACATTTAAGATTACTCATAATCACTTAAGATTACTCTTTTGGATCTCCTACAGAAATATACTCAATAGCGTCCTCTCCTCGTCTCCCACGCATATTTTCGGATCCTATATAGTAGGGAATGAAATAGCTTCTCATTGGCTCTCGGCGTCACGTGACTTGGCTTACTCTTAAATGACGTCGTGAAACTTAACAATACTCACCAATGCTGAAGATTCGTCGTTTATTTGTTTTATTCTAAAAATATATTCATTATTTTCTTGAGAAACATTCAAATAATCAAATAATCATAAATAGAAGGTAGTTGTGATTTCTCCATGATGCGATAGCAGATGACAAAATAATAATTAAAATCCTACCTAAGCGTGGTGCTATAATATCATTAAGAAGCAAGCCAAGTCACGTGTCGCTGAGATCCAATGAGAAGCGACCTCACTTCCTACTATGTAGGATCCGCAAATATGCGTCTCTCTCTTCCCCTTAATTCTTTTGGCCATAGGACCGGAACAGTTACGTGGAGGTTAGTGGTATGACAGGCGTTTTGTGTTCAAATGCTATATTTCTCTTAACATTTAAATGTTCAGTATAAAAATAAAACAATGTAACTAGTAATTCGATGAACAGCAGACATCATGTAACCCCCACACCCCCAAGAATCTAAGATGTTTTCTTCGCGCAGTCTTTAAATGTTTATCCAATGTTGTCATTCATTTTAAATATATTACTGTTTTCAGGGACATCATAATTTGTCTCCTGAGGAGGTGCCTCTTTGCTACCATATATACACTGCCTTACGAAGCTATATTTATTATCTTAAACCAATAAATGTACAATATTGCTCACCTTTATCATGAAGAAATTTTACTCCCTGTATTTACAAAACAAATACATTAACTTATTAAATAAACTTACATAAAAAATGTACTGGAACAATTTGCAAAAAATTTATTTTCGAGAGTGGAAGTAGTCTTCAAATTTTTATTACATGAACCGTTTGGCTAGAATCGTTGAAAAAACATATCTTCAAGAAAAGAGAAAAACAATATTACGTGGAACTAAACAGGACAAGCAACTCTCAACATGGAACTATGCGCTTATCTCTCTTTTTTCAACGCGAATTACTTATAAAAATCTTTACTTTCATCAGTATTAACAAAATTAAAATTAAGTGTCTGCTTTTACCAGCATTAACAAAATTGCAATTAAATGTCTGCTTTTGTCAATATTGTTATTATTACCAAATGTTTTAATGGCATCAAACTCGCCTCTGATTCTCCAACGCAAGGAAACAATTAAAACGACCGCCATCTTGAAACGGAATAAAAAAAAAATTATTAAAAATGCGTCGTTTTATGTGACCTCAAGGAACCTTCATGCCAAATTCGAAGAAAATCGACGGCGCACTTGGTTGTGATTGCGTAACAAACAATTTACAGACAGACGAATTGCCGAACGGTCGAGTTAAAACAGAGATCTCGCTTCCCTCAGTCAATTAGAATTTCATATTCTTTATCATTTTAAAGAATTTAGCAAATATACAAAAAACTAAGGTAGAAACAGAAGTCAGAACGTCAGTTTGGGCCAAAACAAATGAGTCTCCGGAAAGGGGAAATAAATACCCCGGGCAAAATAATACGATATAAGATTTTTAAAAAGAAATAATAATTTATTAAATTATTAGGTGACCTGGTCACATGCTGCTAACATGGTGTTGTTGTTGATGATCCCCGAAGATCAGCAGAGCTATATCAGATCCATGAGCCTGTGCACCCTAATGAAATCCAAAGTCAACACAGGATTAGAAAGAAGATCCTGTTTAGAAAGCCCCAAGCATGCAAGATTATGATAAGGTGTGGCCTATTCTGCAGTACATTTTGGGCAGATCTCAAAACACTTGGAATTATCAGAGGAAGTCAAACTTCTGATATGCCCACTAAGGAAGCGAGTAAGAGCTGTTTGGTCGCGTCTGCTGCAGTCAGTTGATAGACAGCCACCTGGTCAAGAACCTTGATACCGGTGATACACCGGTGGAATGAGCCAGTTAGATTTATTCATGCTGTTAGCTCTAGAGAACAGCTCCAAGTAGGTGAGAGGTGCAGAAGGCACTGAAGCATCATCAGCACCTGCTTCAGCAAGTGCATCTGCAATCTCGTTACCTTGGATGTTGACATGAGAAGGAATCCACTGCAGGTGAATCTGATAAGGTACTGAGAGACTTTTGAGTTTGTTAAGAATATTCATTCCTATATTATCTCATACTTTATCCCAATTGGCCAAATGTTAGACAGAACTTCTGCTATCTGTTAGTATCCAAATTTCATTACTGCAAGAGAAGGATGGGAGTGAGTCACTACCATCAGTGTACACCTTGGCTGCATCTACTGGAATATCATTAAGTATTTCAAGGCCAGTTGTCTTAAATAGGTGGGATGGTCTTTTTGCTTATTAACGTGAACAGGAAGATTTGTATGGAAAAAAACACCAGGCAGACGCGCCGTGGGGTCGATGCTCTGCGTCAAGTGGTGCTGCTCCACTGTGTTGGTGATTAGGTTGCATGAGGTTACTTGGCTAAAAAGGCTATTCCTCTTGTGTCTTTGGTTATTACACCAATCTTTCAAGTACGCAGAAGTACGATTTGGAGAGTCAAGGCTGTAGAGTTTGTTACAATATACAACTAAATTTGGTATTCTTCTAAGACTCAAAGATTGCAGATTTGCTTCGTAAATTACAATGGCTTTGGGGCAAGAGTTCCGAAGACCAGTAATAATTCGAGCAGCACTAAGCTGAACCCTTTCAAGTCTCTGTAAGTTTGTGTCTGAGGCACAGCAATCGGATATCCATACTCTAAAATAGGTCGAATTAGTGATATATAGGAATAAGATTTTTAAAAAGAAATAATAATTTATTAGATTATTAGGTGACCTGATCACAGTTCGGATTTTACTCGCATGCTGCTGACATGGATTTGTATAGTATCTACAGTAGTTTTCGGTCACGTTTATTAGTCTGGCCTCCAATATCGCTAGTGGCTGGGAATCTGCATTATTCTTCTTGACAACAAATCACAAACGGTCCATAGTTTTCTTAACGACGTTGAAGTCGGACGAATCGGTTTGCAAATTGAGTTGTGGGATCACCTTCATGTTATGTTCATTATTTCTACATGCATCTGACATGATACTGGTATTCCAACGTTCTATTCGTTAACGGGTTCGGTGATAAGATCCTCTCCATGCAGAAAGACCACATCCCAGGTTGTCCAGAATGAGGATATAATCCACAACCTCGATCCGTCAGTAGTTTGCTCTCTGATCCAATGCCAGGTGTCGGAATTCATTCCTGGAACATTACACTGTCATTCCGAGTGGCAATGAACATAGTCTGGATGATAGTATTTCTGAGCCTCCTGGTGACGCAGGAACGTACGTCATTGGAATACGATCAGAAGCTTGATTCGCATGACTACAGGGTGTCCTTGAACTTATGGGCCAAATTTTAAGGGAAGGTAAAACACACATCAAGAAGCATTTTTGTATAGCAATGTGGGGTCGGAAAATAAAAGTGTAGGCGGAAAAACAAGAAATGCCGAGAAAATTTAAAAAACAACAAACTTTTTATTTGTAAAACAATTATAGTAAGTGTTCAAATGTGCCGCCATCAACATCGATGCAGGCCTGAGAGCATCTAGCAAGTGATATTGGCGCACCCTTTTTCGAACATGCCAGGTGTTTCACGAACAGTTGTAGCAGCGACAGAAAGTTTTGCAATGAAGTCCTCATCAGAGTCAATCGGAATCTCATAAATGAGTGTCTTGAAGTTTCCCTATAAGAAAAAAAAATCGATACTTGATAAATCGGGTGAACGTGCTGGCCAAACGACTGGTGCACCTAGTTCAATCCATTGAGGGCCAAACGTGGCATTGAGATAATTGCGCACATTAATGCAGAAAGGCACTGGAGCCCTGTGGTATTTCGAACGGCAACTGGAACATTATTAAGTAATTCTGATAAATACCTTTTCCAGAAAGATGCGATACCTCGTGCCGTTGAGTCTATGTGGTAGCAAGTATGGGCCAATAAAAAATCATTTACATTATCCGTCCACACATTAACAGAAAACCGCTTCTCGAAAGCATGTAGACGTGCAGCATTTGGGTTAGAGGTAGCCCATACACGGGAATTGTACAAATTAAAAACTTCCAGGGTTTTATCACTGTTAATGGTCGGACGTTTCAGGATTTAATTGTACCAAACCATTCTTAGCAAGACTTTTACACAATGATGCAAATAAAAGGCTTCTTTTCATTTCCTTAGCATTTTTTGTTTTTCAGCTTACACTTTTCATTTCCGACCCCATATTGCTCTACAAAAAATGCTTCTTTATGTGTATTTTACCTTCTCTTAAAGTTTGGCCCTTGACTTCACTGACACCCTGTATGATTCATTATGAGTATTTTACCTTCCCTTAAAGTTTGGTCCTTGACTTCACTGACTCCCTGTATACTAAAATATCAACAGCCATTTATAGGCCAATATCGATATGCCTTTTCCCGATTGAACCTGATCTGCTTTTAGGCTACTGTAATCCAAGGATGTCCGTCAAGATATACAGTAGAACAATTCCGCGCTATGTAATCTCTTGCACAGGGTGCGCTCGGAAATAAATGGACCTGGTCGAGCATGAATTGTGACAAAAATTGCTCCCTTCTATGGAAAATTTGGTGGTTGCCATACATCTCACATGCTAGCGATTCCTCGGGGACCCTTCAGACAGTGTTGCTCCTTTGGGATTACTGCTTTCCTGAAAAACCCCATTGCTTATGTGTTGTCTTACGCTGTCGAGATAAAGTAGAAGAACGCTCTCCAACTTTGCGACAATGTTCCTGATATAACACCACGGCCTCCCCTAATCAGTAGGTGACGTCTCATTTGTGGCATATTTCCAAATTTACGAAAGAACGATGCTGAAGGTTTCGAAACACGTTAGACGTTCTTCTACGATTTTAACACTTTTTCTTTATGCATTTTTGAGGTGTGTTGCAAACAAGTGCTGTTAAATTGTAGACTCGCTGTAAATGGTGATTTCGTAATATTTAAACCGGGATATTTATCATCAAATACTTGTCAGTTTTCTTGATAAAGATACAGGAGTAAAATAAATTTGTATACAGAACCTGCGCGAACGGGCATTTATGAAAAGTAGGCAGTTGATAAAAACGCAGTTTGAAGTTAGCTTGTTTATCATTCGCTGTGAAGAGATGAAGATCTAAGAAAGTTTCAGTTGAAAACAGTATTTGCCACAATTTAATTGCAATTACAGCACATGTTGTTCTTGCCCAAATCCCCCCCCCTCAAAAAATACTCTTCGATCAGTACTTTCAGTTGTATACGCAGCATATCTCGATAGATGCTTTGTCTGTGAAACGATATTCTGTCCATCAGTGTTGCTGTTGGTAAATGAAACTTTTTTAAATAGCTCCACGACAAAAGGTTATTTTGAATAATATAAGACTAACCGGAGGACATTCTGTCGTAAATGTTAAACTAATCATCATTCGAAAGATTGGGAATTTGTTGCACTGTCACTGTTGACAGGTTGCTACGTATTTAAAAAAACCTGTCATATGGAGATATTAAGCTGTTGGAGTTGTGGAGTAGAGAAATTGATCAGCAAGTGCCAATATCTAAATGCTCATACTAGTGACTGAAGTGATGTGCTTTTACTGGTCTTGTTACTTTGCAAGAAAGAAAATACTGTTGAATTTCTAGCGTGCAACTATACTGCTACGTGCCGGCGGCATTTTGAAAGATTTATGTAAGGTATGTTAGAAGAATACAAAAGCAGTCGCTTTGTCAAAGTGTTACATATTTCGTTAAATGTTAACTGTTTTTCGAAGTGAGGTAACTGCTTTATTTAGAAGTTCGTAAATCCGTCTGTAGAAGAGATTTTTTTTAAAAAAATTATGCATTATCATTTAAAACAAACATTCATTTATTATTTTTTTTAGATATCAAATAATAAAGTTGTTGGATATACGTTACCTTGTCATCTTTGTTAGTATTTCTAAAATAAAGAATAAAATGAAAAGTAACGATTGTAGACTGGAAAGACAAATAAAACTTCATATCAAACCCAAGGAACTGTAAAATAGATTGATTGATAAAATTGATTAAATAAACTGAAGGGAGACTTCTAGATTAATGTAGCTCGATACAATACATATGCTGCTTTTTTTAGAGGTATTAACATGGATATTTTAAGATTTGCGTCTAAAACATTCTCAAAAGAAAAAATAATATTAGTGTGTGTGTCTATTAAAATATGAAATAAATTTAGGTATTATTTTTTTAAAAAGATAAACTACGATAATAGCCTCTTGAAACAAATACTTCTAATAAAGCTCTGTATAAATATATCTAACTAGTTGATATACCTGGCGTTGCTCGGGGTAAAAATATTTTCAAGTCTAAGTACTTATAATACTTTAAACTTAATAAACAGTTTTTTGCAGCAGCGTCTTTCGTTGATTTTTGGTTCTCCACCCCGTGTTGTCTGACCCCTGGCCAGCAATTAAATCTTTCTTTTTTCCCCTCTCCGTAGTTTGAACAATCTGGTACGAATCTAGCAGTCCTTGATACTCCATTTGTTCCATTCCATCATTGCTACGGTGACAACAGAAGCTCTTTCATATCTTTGTTTTTATTTCCATCATCCGGAGTAACATTCTTTTCTTTTTAGTGTTGACCGAAAAAACACCGCATATCGTTCTTCCTTTTTCTCTTTAGTCTCTCTCCCTCCGGTAGGAACCGGACTCAATAATTTTGAATGATTTTACACAGTCATTTGGATCACTTAAAAATTTCTAAAATTTACTGACACATCGCACAGAGAGAGTAATTAACATCATTGGATTGCAGTGGAAACATATTGGAAGAGGTACATGCTACAAAATTAGAGCGGAATTAAACATTTTGCTCTTTTGTTAATATTCAAAGACAACAATATTTTTTATCATAACTTTTTAACAGTAGTAAAAAACACGGGAATCAAGGATTTGATAAAATAATAAATCGGTTCGATAGGTTAGATTAAAGTCCCGTTTTGAAGTAACACGAGGGCTATTTAGGGACGGACCTCATTATTTTGAACCGTGGTCAGATGACGAGGACGACACCTGAGCTGGCATTCCCCTCTCCAAACTTCCGCGCCACACTAACGAGAGGACGTTTGGCCACTACGTATGATTTAGCGTGCAACGGGCCCCATACACGGCCGATCTTCAGTGAAATCCGGTTTCGAATATGAGACCCTCCGGTCCCGAGGTCGAGACCTTACCACTAGGCCACCGCGGCCTCCCTAAAACGGTTGGAATATAATTACAATAACAGAAAGCTTTGTTACAAATTGTGTTTGAAATGTATTTTGGACTGTTTGGAAAATTGGGGGAAAAGATAGTATGGCATCTAAAAAGATAATTATCTGCTCTTTAAGATGGTATATAAATCATCTTCCTGCAATATACAGGGTGATTATAATTAAAGTTGCACTTTCAAAAGGTTGTTAAAAAAAAAGAACCACTGGTCAGAATGACCTGATATTTCATCTGAGTATACGTGATGCAATGGGAATTTGTTTTGCAAAAGGGAAAAAAAAAAAACAGTTCAAAAGTTGACCTATAGATGGCGCTGTTTTCGTGCTAAGATGCTAAAAAACGATTGCTTTAAAAGATATTCTAATTTTAAGATGCTACTTAAAAGACGTGACATGCGCATCGCACATTACACTTGTAATAAAAATTGCGGGGACCATACAGTTCCTGTTATTCTGCGTCTGAGAAGGTAGTTATGACTCTATCATTGAAGGATCGGGCTCTGCTTGTGAAGTTTTTTTACAAGAACAATGACTGTGCGGCAATTGCATTGAAGAAATTCCGGACATTAAAGGGTTTAAGAAGCGGCTCTGGTTCGATGACTGCCTTCGGTCTGAAGAAGATGATTGATAAATTCGAAGAGTCGGGTTCATTTGACGTGAAATGTGGCAGAGGGAGGAAAGAAATTGCTTCGACGTCAGTGGAGGATGTGGCTACAGCATTGCAGGAAGCGTCAAGCAGTGCTTTGGGAACGTGCAGTGCACTGGGAATTTCCCGAACTTTAGGCATGCCTGCCAGCACGGGTCGTAAAATTTTACGAAACATCCTGCAATGCTATCCATTCAAAATTACGCATGTTTAGGAGTTGGTTCCTGCTGACCTGCCAAAACGAGAAGTTTTCGCCCTCCAATTTCTTGCTCGAATGGAAGTGGACAATGCATGGCCACGGAACATTTTGTGGACATACGAAGCCCATTTCCATCTCCAAGGTTCTGACAGTACTCAAAATTGTAGAATATGGGCAAGAGAGAATCCGTTCCAAATGCAACCAGTGCCTCTTCATTCTCAAAAGGTCACTGTGTGGTGCGGGTTTACGGCAGCATTTATCGTTGGACCTTTCTTTTTCGAGGAGATTGGTCCTTCGGGTCCTGTAACCTGTACAGTCAATGGGACACGTTATGAATCTCTTTTGCGCAACCAGCTCATTCCAGCACTACAACAGTGTGGATGTGTGGATAGCACAATTTTTATGCAAGATGGCGCTTCTCCGCACATTGCAACACCATTAAAGCAGCTGTTGAATCTGCATTTTGGAAATGACAGAATTATCAGTCGCCATTTCCCAATAGCCTGCCCTGAATCCTTGCAACTTCTGACTGTGGGGTTACCTATAAGATGTTGTGTACGGGGGTTCGATTGCGAACTTAGTTGAGTTGAAAAACCGCATTACGCATCACATTCACAATATCACCACTGAAACACTCCGATCTGTTGTGGAACATGCTGTTTTGCGCTTTCAGCTCATAGGAGAAAACGGTGGACAGCATATTAAACATTTCTTAAGCAAGTCGAAGCCGACTTCCTTTGCTTGATGGTTTCATCAGTTTTTGCTTTTCTACGGTTTTTGGCCTAGGGGCAATTAAAAGTCGATTTTTTTTCCTGTCCGCTGTGGTACCACCTTGTCGCGGTGGATGGGCTTTGAACAAAGAGTGCCACAACAGCAAGTCACGGCTTTTAATTAGCATCTTAAAATTAGCATATCTTTTAAAGCAATCTTTTTTTAGCATCTTATCACGAGTACAGCGCCATCTATCGGTCAACTTTTGAACTTTTTTTTCTTTCGCAAAAAAACAAATTCCCATATACTCAGATGAAATATCAGGTCATTTTGACCATTAGTTCTTTTTTATAGCCTTTTGATAGTGGAACTTTAATTATAATCACCCTGTATAACTCAGAAGTTATTGGGAACAAACTGAGAAAAAACGCCAAACATTCGCTTAATTTTCGATTTTTAATTAAATATCTTAAAAAATAATTATCTTTGAAAATTGGAAAAAGCACAATTGACCTAGAAATTCACACCAGAATGTCATGTGCAAATTTCATATCGCCGCCGTTCACCATTTATGAGGAGTACTTGTGACAGATAGACTGGTAAATAAACTTTTTTTCCTCCTTAGGTCCTCTCCTTTCGATAGTAACCGGAATAAGTAACCTTGAAAGACTTAATGCACTCTTAGAATCATCTAAAAAATTTGTAAAAATTAAACAAAACGTCTCATAAACTCTCATCACACATCATTAATGAACGCTTCTGGATTACTTCGCGACCGTATTGGAAAGGATATATGTTATGAAATAAAACCGGAAGTAAAAAGTTTGCATTAAAGTTTATATCCAAAGAAACAAAGGAATATTTTACTATCAAAACGTTAACAGTTTCAGAAGCTCATGAATGAAGGATTTGATGCAGGAAAAAATTGGTTTAAATTTATTTTTATAAGAGTGGAAAGCGCGCTCGTTTTTACAAATTGCGTTAAAAATGCATTTTGCAATGTTAATCATAATTGCAGAAATAAATTGTACTGCTGTGATCAATCAAAAGATAAGTATCAATTAAAAGATAATTTTTTGCTCTTTAAGATGACGTAAAAATAATTTTTGTACTATAAATATTTCAGAAGTTATTGGCCAAAAACGCCAAAAATTAGCTTATTTAATTAAATGTTTTAAGAATTAATTAATTTAGGAAGTTGAAAATTGTACATTTGACCTAGAAATGCATCCTAGAATGTCGTATGCAAATTTCGTGTCGCTGCCGTTCACCGTTTAGGAGGAATTCTTGTGACCGACAGACAGATACATGTATTTTCTGTTTTATATTACAGATAAAGGCCTCAACCTCTTTTCTAATACTTTATCATCATACCAAATTCGTAGAAAACAAAAGGAAAAAAAATCTGCAGAAACATAAAGCTCGTTAGCTACCTTTTCCCCATGAAAACACTTATAGAAAGCCCTTTTCCCATTCTTTGCAAGCGGGAAGATCCGCAAGCATAATGACTAGATCTCTCGAGTTGGGGAAAAAGAGGAAACTTGAAACCATTTCACGTGCATAAATAGGAATCCCGTTCAAGTATCACAAAAGCTTTTGTATATTATTTTTAAAAGAGCTCGTTACAAATACCATCTTTCGAATTCCGAGGACGCACGAGTCCCCAAAGACAATTGTTCTAGAAAGATGGGTCCCTTAGAGGAGGGATCCTCAGCTTAAATCGCTCTTTGCTTCAGTAAGGAATTTCAGAAAAATCAGAAAGCAGAAATGAAGTTAAAAGTGAATAAACTGATAGTTAACTAAAGCAGAATTGCTATTTGCAAAATTTTCAACAGCAGAATTCAAATTTTTGTTATTCCCCTGGGTGGGTGAACTTTCCCTTCCATTTTGATTTAGATAAAATTTTATGAATTTTTTTTTATTCAAGAGGTGATTTTTTACCATGAGGGACGACACAGTGTAAACTTATTTCAATGCGTGTGAACGGATTTGAACTGAAGTTTCTTTGTCTATTCGAAGTCCTAATCTCACTTTGTGTAATTGTTGGTATTACTTTTTTTCTATTATTTACTAACAAGTAGGTAGAAATATTTACAGACAATTTTCAATAAATTTTTCAGATGATAAATTACGACTGTATTCGCAAAATAACTTTCAAATGAATGAAAATCAGTAATATATCAGTATGATATTGAGTTTTTACCACTCTGTCTGAAAAACTATATATTTTTAAACAATCCTCTCCAGGAAAAGAAAAGGGAGGTTCCCAAAAATGTATACACATTAATGTATATATTTACGCTGAATTGTCCGTGACGCTCACGTGATCTGGCTACGTGCCAGAGATTCAGATCAGAAAGTCTGTCTACAATTTAGGAATATTATTTTGATACAACGATGATTTAATATCAAATAAGAGTTATACAAGATGAATTTATTTTCTCAATATAATCTTTCAGCATTTTTTGTTTATTTGCGTTTGATTTTTTTTTCTCTGAATGTTGGGGAAACACTGAATCTTTTTGTTAAATTATAGGATCTTCAAAGTTTCCAATGGACGGGAGTTATTGCTATTTGACAGGGTTTTTTTTCTTTTTCTTTTTTTAGCTGAATGAAGTAGTTTCCTTTCTCTTTTGTTTTATGTTTATTCATGCAGGGAACTCCGTAATATCAAATAGAAGTTATACTCTAATTTATTTTTCCGAGATCTTTTTGTTGAATTGTGAAGCATCGGTCGTTTACTTTCTTTTATATTTAATTCATCCACGCGAAACTGCATAAGAAAAATTGTATTACGAGTTGGAAAAGTTACCAGTTTTTGTTAAAAGGGTTTTGGATATTTTATATATTTTATATTTAATATTGTTACGAACATGGAAAGTCGCTTCTCAGCAATGTGAGTCTTATGGTTGGGAAGAGAGTTTTACAGGGATAAGTATGGGATGGTTAGCAGCAGTCACGTTTGATTCCCCGACTTTGGCGACGAAATATGGAATCTCATGCGTGCTGGAATCTTCTCGATATTTCCATTAGGAGAGAAGATACGCTTGAATGTACTAGATAATTCCATGTGACGTCACGGCCTTCCGGGACAAACTATATAAGGAGAGCGCTTAGATGACGGAGGAGGTTGATCGACTGGGATCGTCTTGGAGCGCGAACGTCTTTGGAGTTCGTCCGCAGTGCGAGCTAGGGAGCTGGTGAGCTGAGCGCTATTGAAAGTGCAGTTATTGTCGTTACTAGTTATTTGCTGACTGTTTGTACTATTAGATAACAAAGTGCTGAACTGTTATTACCTGTGAATTGTTGTCTGTTTACATTGGTAATCTGTGCAAGAACTATTGTTCCCTGTACCTGTGCTACGTGTTTTCCTGCATATTTGTAAATAAACCTTCATTCTCCATTATCCTGCGTGTTGGACTGTTTACACCATACATCCACAGTAAGACTTTTGCAATAATATATTCCTCTTAAGCCCGCGCGTTCTTATACTGAAAGGCTCCCTTTGTTTAAAGATTTTTGTTAATAAATCTGTGACAATCAGATCTGAGATATTGTTGGCAAGCTGAAAGCCCGCCTTAGACGGGAACAAATCTTCTAGTTTTAAATAATTATGAAGTCTGTGTCTATTAAAATAAATTTAATTTTCAAAATGTTTTCGAATCTACTGTCATTATTTGATTGTTTTGTCAACGCTTGTTTTCAAACTGACTTCCGTTCTTGTCCAGGCATTGCTGACAAATTTGGCGTTAGAAAAGTAACTTGTTGACATGTGACTCCCCTATCTCATTGTCTCACCTCTTTTAATATAACTTTGTTAAAACTCTTTTTTGTAATGTTCAATTTAGTAATTTAAAAATAAAGAAAATTTAAGACACATTAAATCGATATCGTTTTGAAATAAAGGCAATAAATCTTCGGGGAAATTGAATCAATTATTTTCTGATATTAAAATCATAGATTATATAGACGCGAAAAAGTAATTTGTTCCGAATTGATTTGCAAATTGCGAAATCAACTACCATTTTATATGGATTTCGACTTCTGCACTGAAAACTATACTTCACAGTGTATTTTGTTGCTGAAAATTCAATAAATTTCAGTCCATTTCACAATAGAGAACATAAATAATTTAATAATTAATTTTAAAGAATGTAGCATTAGAATTTTTTTGAATTTCTTTCCAAAACATTTATATCTCAAAACTGCATTTTGAAGTTAGTTCCTTATTGAATAATTACATCAATTTTATGCAGGTGATAGTTGTTCAATTTCTTTTGTAATCTATATTTATTCCTCAGCAAACACATAAATTATAATTTGCTATAAGCGATAAAGGAATTAGAAAAAGAAATTTCGATTTCGTACAGAGAAATAGCGAAGAATTTCTTTGTTATATTGAAGTACCAAATAAATTGTTGCATTCTATTGTTAGGCTTAATGCTCTTCTTTTTTTCCCCTATTTGATCTCTCTAAAGATTGCAATGTTCTGTATCACGAGTCGTGTTAGAATCTTAGATACTTTACTTTTTTCTTCGAAAAAGATGGTTCCTAACTATATTGAACTCTCTCGTTCAGATAACGTTTCTTTGGAAGTCTGTAGGTAATGGGTTCCCTTTAAACCCAGTTTTACTCCATTTGCCCCCATAGATGCCATTGCTCCTCATTCAAGAAAATACTGACGCTGTTCAAAGAATATATTTTTTTCTTTTAGTCTTCATTTTTTCTTCGAAAATGGCACTGAAGAACTTCTGTGTCAGATATTTGCAGTGAAAGGCGTAAATGTGTCTTCGAATATGAATTGTTACTCTAAGAGGGTTATATTTCACTGGAAAAAAGAGGTTATAGACGCGTTTTCTTGACATGAAAGAGTACAACTGATGGGATCAGTCATATCTCTTTTGAGGAAGACTGTTCGGTGACTTCTGAAGGATAGATGCACTGTTCTGTTGACATTACCAATCGGCATTTTCGTGCGAACGAAAGAAAACGTAAAAATATCGTTTTTGAACTTCTTTCCATGTATGTTTACGTCACTTTCATGCTTTTAAAAGTCTTATTTTTGAAGGAATGTACAGCGTCCTGTGTTTAGTGTGACATAGAAAGAAATAGTAAAACCTGACCTTTACTCATAGGAAGATAAATGAAATATCCTCCATTTTCGTATTACATCATTATTCTACGTTATTACTCGAATTAATTTAAGCAATTTGACATTATGCATTGACTTAACCATCCTATCTGTTAACAGCATCAATTACTCAGATTCATCCGAATTCATAGCTAAATGACAATTATTTGACTTATCAGCTTCAAGAACTGATTGTTTTAGCTAATTAGAGTTAGATGTCATTCGGACAAATATTCGATTATCTAGACTTATTAGAATGTAACTAGCTCTGTAGCATCAATTTATTGACATTTCGGAATTTCAATGATACTTATGATATCTGTGACTCATTAAGTCTACGCTTGTAGCTTTATGTATATAGTTATGTAAAATTATATAATAATTATATAATACTAGCTGGTATACTATTGTTCTTGATAAAAATATTTTCAAGTATAAGTACTTATAACACTTTAAACTTAATTAAACCGTTTTTCGCAACAATGTCTTTCTTTTATTTTCGTCGTTCACTCCCTTATTGTCTGACATCCTCGGCCAGCAGCAAAACTTCTCTTACCTTTTTCTTTCCATAGTTTGAGCCATCTGGTCACGAATCTAGCCGTCATTGGTACGCATTTTTCCTTCGCCATCATTGATTGCTACGGCCATAACAGAAGCTCTTTCATATTATTGCCATTCTCATGAGTACAAATCTCTCCTTTTTAGTGTTTGTGTGACTGATCGGAAAAACATCAACACAGTGATATTGTTCTTGTCACCAACTTCACAACTCTTTTTTCTACCGGTAAGCTGGCTTTCTGCCAATAGTTCTGAATTGCACTAAATCTAATACCAAATTTTATGAGTTATCACTTGAGAAAATTCAAGTTTGGCGGCAGTACTGTGCTTGTAAGCCTAACCAAAATTTGAATAAAAAATTGCCTTTCATGCAACATACAAAAATTTAAAAGGGTTTTCATGCCTCATAATTTTAAAATGGCAGGAAAGCATGAGATTAAATGCTTTGAAGAAAGAATGAAAATCATATCAATCTACCTCAGACACGCACGCACAACCTGAAATCAAATATCTGTTGCCACGGTTTAAAAAATGTTGATTTGAAGCAAGTGCGGTAAAATATTTCAGCAATGAAATTAATACTAAAGTGAAAATCCTGCTTTGGAGTTAATTTCCCAAGAAAACAAAATTTATACCTTCACAACCGTAACATTACCGCACTTTGCTGACTTTGCTTTTGAAAAGATTTGCTGAAATAATTTTTACAACAATAAAAACATTGTTATAAATCATGTTTGAAAACATTTTGAAAAATTAATTAAATTTGAACAAAATGTCGCATGATAATAAGATTAGTATAACTGCAAAGCTAATTTTTTGAACTTTAATAATTAAATAGTTTTTGTGCGGTAAAAATTTCCGAAGTTATTGCGGAAAAACGTATAAATTTAAGGTAATTTTTAATTAATTAAAATTCTAATTAAAATTTTGAAATATCCTTTCTTAACGAGCACCTACTACCCAAAAAGCAACCACCTGCCAAATCTCAAGTTTTTAGTCACAGTGGTTTGGGAGATTCGGTGATCAGTCAGTGAGTCCCTTTCTCTTTTACATATATACAGTGGAACCTCCCTATAACGAAATCGCTTGGTTCCAGTTGAAAAATTCGCTATAGAGAAAATTTCGTTATACGGAGATTAGAGATTTTTGCAGGTATTTAAGTAAGTGTAACAAACCTTTTAGTATGTGCGATAAGTTCAAAAATATTTAATTATGACTTTCAATTAAAAATGAAGTAATATTTATTATAAATTTGTTAAAATTATACTAATGCTTATTGTATAAATAAAATGCTGAAAAGTGAAGACGATTCACCAATTTAGAGAATAATATGTACTAGTATGGATAAACATAAATTGCGTATTGTCACATCCATTTGCTGTTTCCACCCCCAATCCACCCCGATTCTTGGAATCTTGACCCGTAGAAATGTTGCTCCCTCTGTAGAAACCCAGGTCCCCACAACTGCATTACCCTTCACATAACATTCTATTGTTGTGTCTTATCGCTGGAATGAACAATGCGAGTGGTTCCAGAAACAGGCACATGTGAGCAAATTGTTTGCACAGAAATTAGCAACTTTCTTCAAAAATGACAAAAATCGAAAAGATAAAGGTCTGAAAAAATTCGTTATAGGGAGACAACCACTTCGTTATATGGAGAATATTTTGAATGTTATTTAACATTCCGATGAAAAATTTCGTTATAGGGTGAAATTCGCTGTAGGGAGACTTCGTTGTAGGGAGACTCTACTGTAGATGAATCAAAATATACAGAGTTCCCAGTAGGGAAAAATTTGTTATGTACAGTTGTTGTTGGAATAGGATTCCAGATTAAATGAGGAATATTCTTAGTTGAGTATTATCTCCGCTTATGTGTAAGGCTTACACTTACCCAAGAAGGGTTCAGAAGTATGATGATAAGGCTTTTCTTTAGGACTTGAGAAGGTTCTGTCCAGCAAATAGCTTTCATAAGAATTGACAGTGCTATCAACAGGACGGGAAGATCAACCATACTATGCAAGAATCTCTAGCCAAGCTCCTAACTTCGTGCAGCCCTGAGACGCATTTCCCCGATCTTATACATCTGATATGGAATGTGGAGGTGGGATGGAATGTTAAAGGAGGTTACCTGAGAAGGCACGCAAAGAACTGCCTTCATTAACTTTTGACTCCTTTTGCAGACGCCAGCAACAGCAGTACCCACGAGATTTAGAAAAATAGTAGCAGTTAATATACCCGAGACTAAACAGGCAGTAATTTTGAGAGAAATTGCGAAAAATCAAATCATTGTTCAGTAATGCAAGCCATTCGAAGATTTCTTATTGGTTTGAAGTTTCATTATCAATTACTGTTCAAATTAATAAAAATACAACTTATTCATGTGCTAAAAAGTAGAAATTCTGTTTACTTTAATTATTCGTTATTTTTAGTTTTTAATTTACAATTTTCAACTATAAATAAAATGGAATCTTGAAATCAACTTTTTCTCAAATTCACTAGCAGGAAGTTCCAGTTGTACCAAGTGGATATTTAATTAAAATAACTGATTAATTGATAATTAGGTTCTGAAAATATATTAAAATAGTGTATAGTCATCAAGAATGCGTAAGTTTGCAAAATTTTAAAATTCTAGCCCATCGTGAAGTGAGAATAAAATCGACCACAAAATTCCATCTTTACAATCATGAAAGAAGGCAATGCAAATAAAAGTGTGTTAAAACTTACCTATTTATTCTCCCTATACAGGGTGCCCACTTAAATAAGGGCCATCCCCCAATAACTTCAGAACGACGGCAACTATAGTCATGCACGTAGTGTCTATGTATAGTGAAACGTCTATGCGCTATGCGATGAGACCACTTACAGAGCCATCTGGTGCGAAACTCAAGAATTACCGTTCCTATCTGGAAAACGGTGCAAAATTGGGGAAAAATGTTAATTACAAAGTTGTAGAGTGGTATCGATTTAGGACAAAAAGACACCTTGTGAATATTAATACAAAGAAAAGAACGCTTAAAATGTGCATTTGATTGTTCGCGCTATCCGAAACCGTGACGTCACAAAACGAGTTAAAAAAAAGAAAAAATAAATAATTTTCCCAAAATGCTTTTATTTTCGGTGTTCAAAGTGCTCTCCGCCATCTAAAATACAAATTTGAACTCTTGTTTGAATTTCACTTTGGACACGTTTTAACATAGGGGGAACACGGGGACATTGATATATTTTCTTTTGGAAAGATAAAAAATTATTTTACCAACGGAAATAATTAGAACTAATGCACTACATTTATGCATTTGTTAATCTAAAATAAGATTTCTGTCGAGTTTTGGTCATAAATGAAATAATTAAATATTTATTACACTTTTCTTTCTAAAAATGGATTTCTATCAATCTGCCCATACAACGGGTGCATTGATGCACACAGAAAGATCGAAAATAATGATGGTTAATAGGTCTGGGATAAAAACAAAAGGTGTTTTATCAATAAGTTTTATATTCCAAATCAAGGTTTAAAAGTTTAACGAAGTAACACACTTTTATTTTAATCAAAATTCAAGATTTTTAATGAGACTGGAAAAATGAAACAATGATGCCTCAGGAAATAATTTCTCTCTACAAATAATAAAGGAGAATGTGTATGTGTGTGTCTAAAAATATTTTAGAGGGAGGGAATGCGTGCCTCGAGGCTCACAGTCGTTTTTGGAAATTTTAATTAATTAAAAATTAAGGGATAATATAGCACAAAAATAATTTTCACACCTTCTGAAAATACAAAAAATAATATCTTTTCTATAATATTGATTAACTTTCCGTACATTTTTTCCCAATTTTAATAAATTAGTAGAAAATATTTTAAACCTAATTTACAACAATACTTTTCATTTTTGCAATGAAATTCAATCCGTGTTCATTGTTTAAAAGAAATACTTGTGTGTTTCTCTTAGATAGCTCATTTTTTAGTTGTTTTCCCCATTTCTGAAGACGATTTTGCAAAGTGGTTGCTGTTAAGGCGCATTGATACACACAGAAGATGCGTATCAATTTGCCCCAAGAGACCTTTTTACTTAAAACAAGGGGTTACGCAAAATCAACTCTAAAAAATCTCAAAACTTAATATAGTTCAGAAAAATAAATGTTTTTTCTTAACTTTGGAGTAGATTCCCTGGCAAGAAAATGTAATTAGTGAAAGAAATCACACAACACGTACTTAGAGTAAAATTTACTTCGACTAGAAGATTAGCAGTTTGATTCATTTGTAAATTAACTTTTGTCTTAACATGATCGAAAAATATACCGTGTGTTAAGGTTTACAGTGGCATATATATGAGGGGATATGAACATCAAGAACTGTGTCAATGTTCCCGCGTATCAACTACCCCATCTCCCCCTATAGTTGGTTCGCTAGCACAAGCAACAGCATTACGTCATCGAAAATCCTGCAATGTTGGCGGGAAGATCGCATACACCTGTTGTTTGAGTTATTTCCACAGAAAAAAGTATAATGGGGTCATTTTTTGTCCGAAAAATAAAATTTTCTTCTTTTGTCCATGTTTTGTGACGTCACAATTTCGAAAAACACGAACAAACAAATGTGCATTTTAAGCGTTCTGTTCTTCGGATTAATGGACAAAAGATGTCTTTCTGTGCTAAATCGATAACGCTCTACAACTTTGTAATCAACATTTCCCCCAATTTTGCACTATTTTCGAGATAGGAACGCTGACTCCGGAGTTTGCCACCAGGTGGCGCTATAAACGAGCTCATCACATAGCGCATATACATTTTACTATACCTGCTGTCGTTCTAAAGTTAAGGGATGTGTGGCCCTTATTAAGCCCTGTATAAAGCAAAAATGTGTCAACATGTTATGTAACATTTTAAATGGAGTTTTATGATAAATATCACAAATGTAATAATGTTCCTAAGAGATCCCACTGTCAACGTGAGATCTCTTGGGGAACTGAGCGCCTTAGAAATTCCTTAATGCAATTTAGTTCTTAGCTGATATTCTATGAACGGAATATTCAACAGTAAATATAAGCAAAATTATTAAATTTCATTAATATATTATTTGAAGTTTATATTCTTTCTGTTAAATTTAATTATGTATTTGTTTTTAAAATCTTTCGTCTTTTTTAAAATTCGTGCAACATTTTACAATTGTAATATTTCAACAGAAAATGTGTTTTTTAGTATAACACAATTAATCTTGTTGCAGTTGTAACACATCTTTAACTCTACTACTAATAAAGGACAATGAGTGTTAACGCTCTACGGGGCAGACTGCTGGGCGTAGAGCTACGAAATTTGGCACAAAGATACTTTGGAGGATGGGAATGTGCATCTCAGAACTATTTTTTTTTTTTAAAAATAATTAAAATTGTAATTAATTAAAAATTAAGCGGAATTTTGTCGTTTCTCCTTGATAACTTCCGAAAATTTTATAGCACAAAAATGAGTTTTACAACCTCTCAAAATTCAAAAAATTATCTTTTGAATGATATCAATTAAGTCGACGTACAATTTTTTTCTCTAATTTTATTAAATTTTTAAAAATAATTTTAGGGATAATTTACAACAATACTTAAAAATGTTAACCTACGCAATTTCTTCTTTGTTAAGAGAAGATGCTAGACCCCTTTTAGAAAAGAATAAACCAGATTTAGTTTTTAAAGTTTTAGTTTATTCGGCAAAAACTACAAGCGATTAGATATGAAATTTGCTTTAGAATTCTAGATTTACTAAATTTAAACTTGGGAGGCTATTCATGTGATACTGCATTTACTGCGCCTTCTCACGAAATTGGAAAATTTGCATGAGATTCATAATTTATATTTATTTTTTTGAATTAAATGCATTATAAAAGCATCATCGTTACTATTACTAAAATTTATTCCTAGGAAAGATAATCGCAATCGCAAATTTTATGCTTTATTACTCGTGAGGTTATTCTTGTGATCGCGACTCTATGAGCAATTTGAATATTTATAAAACTGTAAATACGTTGTTTTTTTTCTTTTCCTGAATTATTTAGTTTCTCTCAGTTCGAAACAGATAAAATATTTCGAGTTACAGCGTTTACAGATAGATGGCAGCACGATGATCAAAATTGCAACAAAACTAGACCGCCAGAAATCTTCAATAACAAGACAAGTTCACAGCGTATATCATTGTTTAAACAGACCAATTTGTCCAACAATTTACGTTCCCCACCTTTTTTTGAAAGTGTCTCCTGCTTAATAGAGTTATATAAGGATTTAATTTTATTTTCAGTACAGCTTGAATATTTCCCATTTTGAAGAGAAGAAATTAGATTCCACGAAGATAAAATGTTTTTTCCCCTTTTATTATTAGAATAAGTTCTTTATTAATGCAATTTTGTTAAGCACAATAAACCCAAAAATAATTTACTTTTGTTTCTTTCAATGAACACATTTTTATCAGTGATTCATTAAATTGCTAGAATAATATCTCGCTTTTGAGAGGATCATGGGATTCACAATTTTGAACCATCGTTAAATGACAAAGGTGATAGCAATCTCTCTTCCAAACGCACTAATGCGAGGACGTTTGATTCCCGGAGAGTTAGCACGCAGCATGCTGTACACACTGAAGTTCTTCAGTAGAATAGGGTGTTGTATCCTGGTCTATTCCATCCCTGCCACGGTTTTAATTATTTAAGATCTCGTTAGTTAAGTCAAACAGATTTTGTTTAACTCTGAAGGATTTAGTTCTTTAAATATTTAAGTCATTATTTTTAATGAAACAAAAAATCTGTGTTGAGTTTTCATTAGACAAACACTTAATTTTATAATAATACATGAAGTATAAATTTAATAGTCAAAGCAATAAATCACAAAACTTATAAAAAGTGAACTTAATCATAGATTTTTTAATTCTATTAATTTGAAGATTTACATATTTCTAAATGATGTAATCCTTTTTGTATTATAATGCTTGATAAGACTTCTTGATTGTATCCTATTCAATATGAAGCCGTGTCTCTTCTCTTCTCCATATACACTTTCTGACACTTCAAACACTATGAGAAAACACCTTTCTAGAGCTTGGGTATGGCATGGATATTTTGACCATTCCTCTGTCTAACTTTTACCATGTTCTCTATTTATTTAAATGGCACATTCATCAAAAGAGGTGGTTCAAATGTCCAACTCATTGCCAGTTAATAAGTGCAAAAAGATCATTTGCTTTAAAGTCTATTTTTGGTACTTGAAAAATTCTTATTCTGATAATCCTCTGTTTTCATATCTAGCACAAATTAGTTTTCGTAGTGCTAAAGACCTTATATTCTCTCTGTTATTTGTGAGAATTGACAATAGCAAATTTTCTGGATGACAAAAGAAGCTATTTCGTTGAATAAAAGTGTGTACTATATTTCTTAAATTGGGTTCCAAATATCTAAAAAATGAAATAAGTCTCCAAATATGCAGCGCTCCTTCTGTTATGGAGGGATTTGTCTTGACATGGAACCATACAGGTTGCATATACCTTCATAATATATGTTGCAAGAATAATAAGATTGTCAGATAGTTTTTCTGTGACCACATACAACCTTAAAATTCTACCTGCAATTGTTAGCCACCTTGAGTGAACAACTGGACCAGGCTTTCTTAATGCCAGGTCAGAATAACATTCACCACGTGATATCGCTAGGCAAATATCATATAGATATTGCTGATCATTGCTGAGAACCATTCTATCTATATTATGTGGCATATTCTCCACATTTATTGAAGAAAAAGGAGCTGCAGAGAGTTCCTCGTAGGTTTTGATTGCTTTACGAAGTGGTCGATAAAATTCTTTAGGACCAGCTGTTGCTCATCCAAAGAATTTAGTAGATGACGGAGAGTTAACTCATTTGTTTGAAGCAAACAAATTCACCATTGTAATGGTCTATTGAGGCAAGTTCCACCAAGCGAATAATACCTCCCTTGTGCCCAGTATTAACATTTGTTCCATCGCATCCAATTACTGTTAGCCCATTTAATCGCATATTATGTGTTCCAAAAAATTGAGTATTGCTTCTGTTATGGCTTTATCTCCTCCTGTTGCAGCAGTAACATGTCCGATATACACGGGCAGGTTCGTTTACAAGAGTGTAATGCTCCTCTTTCGTGGTCTTTGGGTAGTACCTTGTGTCCTTCTTAATTAGCACTTTTGTGTTTTCTTTCCTCCCATCGAAATATAATCCGGTTAAAAGAGACAACGACACTGTTAACTTAGTAGACTTTGCAACTACATTTTAAAGCTTTTTACACTGTCTACGAATTTTATTGCGATCTACCACATGCGAAGCCTCGCCTTCGTGTACAATTCCAATGTCTTGTAGAACAGCACTGGCAAATAAAGTAGCTGTTCTATCTGAAACTCCGTATCGATCATATTCCATTGCTAAGGTAAGGAAATCTAAACGATTTTATGATTGATATTCCAAGGTAATTACATCCGTATCTGTATACAAGGACGAAGACATAGTGTTGAGCTCAAGCAGCTCCTTTGATTGAGCATGAGCAGCATCATTTTTAACCATTTTACGTTTTATTCTTTTGTCTTCCATCTGTTCTCTTTTTTCCTTTTCTCTTTTTTTCATTAGCAATTACTTCCACTTCTCCAATAACCATTTTTCTTTCTAATATTCGATCTTTTATAAACAATCACTTAGCAAGTGAAATGTTCTTGTCTTCTTGAAATTTACATTTATCGAAATTTGTACACTTACAAAATGTGATATCGAACAAACACGATATTTTTTCAGTACGATAATTTTCCAATTTTTGTTGGTCTTTTTTATCATTCCTTCGCCCTCTCCTCTACGTTTCTCCCTGTAAAATCGTTTCTTTAACACATTTTTAATTTTTGATTTTTAATTCGAAATTTGCATAAAAAATGTTTTTTTGCAAATATTTAAGCGTTTTGGGGCACCGGAAGATATTAAACAAAGTTGAAAAAATTTTGCATATATGCTAATACACTTAAAAGACAACTTTTGCACCCTATGCCGATTATTTTATCCAAACTTTGATTTTTCGATCCACCCTAATGTATATGTCACCGTTAAGGTGTATAATTCAGTTATTCTATAGATTAACTGATCATGTCAGTTAAAGTGTAAAATAAATTATTTATTTCATACTTTACCTAGTTATTCTATGAAATAACTAGGTATTCTATAGAATAACTAATGATAGACCGTTAAAGTGTAAAATAAACATTATGACATTAAAACAAGTCCGCTTTTTTCTAAATTTCGCACTGATTGCATATCAGCCATAACCGATGGAAAATTAAAACCACTATAATAGTGTCATAAAACTGTAATGTCGCTTTCTTGCCATATTATTCTTATAGTTGGAAAGAGAGATTTACAGGAATACGTATTGGAAGGAAGTCAATGACACTCGACCTTGGCGACAAACTTGGCGAGTGTTTAGGAACTTTGGCGAGAAATATGGAGAACTTGGTGACAAAATGAAGGTTCCAGAATATACAGGAATTGTCTCGGTATCTCTATTAGGAACAAAGTTATGGACAAATTGCACTATAAACGCAGATTCCTTACATTCAATGAGCTAGCGAAGCTACTAGGATCCGTCTCCCGCTGCTAGCGAAGCCGTAGGATGTTTTTAAAGTTAAAAAAATTTGCCCGGCGCCCACTTCAGATGCCGCAGGCATCGCGAGCACAATTTTTCCTACTTCATGTCAGTATTTAAAAAACGCAGATTCCTTACATTTTCCGGCTCCCGCTACTAGCGAAGACGTAGGATGTTTCTTAAAAATAAAAAAAAATTCCGGTGCCCACTTCAGATGCTGAAAATACAAATAACCAATCTGACTAACAAACAGGCTGCATCATGTCGGCTATTTTACACTTTAACGATGCGTGGACCGTTATTCTATAGAATAACTAGTTAAAGTGTAAAATAAAAGTTTATTTAACACTTTAACTGACTTTATCAGTTATTCTATAGAATAACTAGGTATTCTATAGAATAACGGATTTCATACTTTAACGCTAACATATATACTGGCTCGTGCAGGTGTGAGGAAACATCACGCAACACCGAAGAATCCAACTCATGATAATTATAAATTTAATAAACTTAACAAGATAAAAGTAAAAGTAAAGTAAGTGATAATTGAATTAACATGTCGACAACAGGAACATAAAGCAAGTGCAAGAGAGATGACAGATGATATTTGAGTCTTTATAGTTCTCAGCTCTCCACTACGCATGAGCAAGGTAGACAGCGCACGCAGGACGAAGCTGTTGCCACATCCGCATTAAACTTCGAAGAGAAGAAAGAAAAACTCCTCTCAGATATAGATGGAAAACAAAATAATAGTTTTCATTGAAGCCTACGTTTAATCTAGTTTGAATGATGCGTTTATAACAATAGTTTCAATGTAATTTCGCTTAGAAATACGTTCAGTTCAAGAAAGAATTGTATTTCAAAAGTAAAAGTGAAAACTATTGTTTTAATTTTTCCTAAATAAATGTTTTGCATTAAAACATAATATATAATGTGTCTTTTACAGATATTGCGCATTTTTTGTTATTTCTTTCATCAACCAATGATATTAACAGTGCCTCTGTTGTTCTAATGAAATAAGCAAATTTAAAATTCTAAGATTGACTACAGTTTACGTTTTTTAACTATTAATAAATCAAATTACTATTCGTCAAGTCTTAATGGAATAATTATTTGGTTTAAATTGCTATTTCATTTTCCATTTTTTTTCATTAAAACTCATCCTATTATACCTGAACTCAATTGGTTCGGATTTTGAATTTCAGATTTTTATTTTGTACAGTTTGTGCGTCAAGTTCGTGTACGATAATGCTATTGTGTACGGTAAAATTAGAAAACTTAATATCGAGGGAGTATTACGGTTTCAAGCTCGGTCTGGTTGGAGAGCTATCATTTGCATTTGGATCAAATCAGTATGTACGAATTAGATTATATACAATGATCAAACAGTTTGTGTATCGAGCTAAATATATTCTACAAAGGCATAAGGCTGTTACAGTAACATATGGTTACGGTATCTGTGTATTTGTTTGAATTTCTTGCAAACATTTAGTGAAGCGGTTACACTAAGTTTCCAAATGATTAGATAAAAACGGAATTCACCAGAAACCATTAATGATAAATGAGATATTTAATTTTTTTACAACTGGAAACATTCGATAAATTTTGAATAGTTAAAGCATCCATTGCATCTGACAACAAAAATGAAATTGAAAAGTTCTTTAGCTTTCTTTCAAGTTTGCATGATTTTTTTCCTTTGAAAGTTTTGGGTAGATTCCTTATAGAAACTCTGCCTATTGCAGTGGTTATATATATATATATATATATATATATATATATATATTTAAAAAAAACCTTGCTCCCCAGGGTTTTTCCCATTCCTTTTGGTCCTAATAGAAAGTATATGAAGTTTCAGCCTTCTATACTAACTGTAGGGTTTGCCTGTAAAGCCCTGAAATTTGAAAAAAAGCTCCTAAAATGTCATAATTTTAGAATTTTTTAGAAGAAGCAATTCATAAAAGTCATTTTTGCGATACATTTTGGTGAAAAAAGAATTAAAAATCGCACCGTTTTTTTCACAGTTCCATTTTTCTGCGATTCTTCTTGTATCACGATGCGCAGTAAATATGCATACGGCCTTTCAGCAACAGATTTGAAATGAATTGCGGCACTGTTGATCCAACAGTTCTTTCTTTATAATTTTCATTTGCTGTTGTGGTTATTTTTATTTCCTTTTCGGGCGAAAGTATTTGTAAGTATCCCAAAATTGTAAAAACTAATTAGAAAATGAAAGTTTAATTAGTGATGAATAAAAAATACTTTAAAAAGTTAAATGAGATTATTTATTTTTTATCCAAATTATTTTCTAATGATTTTTGCTTATAAATAATGACAAATCCTAAAGAAGAAAGAGATATGAAAATTTCGACACTTCCAGTTCTGTATGACTCTACATGAAGATGTGATCCATAGTAAAAGAAACCTTGACTTAGATGGAACACGGTCAGCTCGAAGAACCGCTGTTCCTTAAAGAATATAAATTGCATTCACATTTAAAAATGTTCCAGCAACTCCTATAGACAAATTTAATTGAATAAATTTATCGTTATTTTTATCTTGGTAATTTATATAACTGTATTAGAGCCTGAATTCTGTTTTTCAACAATTTATTTATTTAAAGAAAATGCACACTAGAGAGAAAACTCCAGTTATAGAGTGCACGACGCAAAAAGAAAACCAAACTAACGAAGAATAAATGGTGTAAACACTGAACTTTAAAAACATTGGAAAACGTGTTAGGAATTTAAAAGATATAAATAGTCAATCTTAAAAATATTAAAAAACACATTAAGAATTTAAAAGTTGTAAATACTGAACCTTAATAACATTAAAAAACGCGCATGGAATTTAAAAGCGATAATGTCTACGGACAATAATTTTTTCAAAAATAAGAAGATATTTTCTTAAATTAGTATTGGTTATATGCATGTGAAATTAATTCTAAGGATGAAACATTTTTTAATAGTAACGAGACTATCAAGCTAAAAATGATTACTCCTTTTGCTGGGAACAAGAGGATATATATTATTTTTTTATTTGATTTTAACATTCAATTATGCTTATTTTTTGGTTATACAATAAATCTTTTCTTATAAATAAATATAAAGAAACTTTCTTTTATGTGTCTATTTCTTTTAATTTCGGACAATCTTTTTATCGTTCAGCATCAGTTATGTACATCTTCATAAGTGAGGGTTAGAATTATGGGAAAAAGCAATTGAAAAAAAAATTAATTTAATCTTTTAATTAAAATTAATGACTTAAAATTTACCTACTTCAAGCAAAAAATATAAGCAAAATATTTGATTAACTATGTAATAAATTATTCAAGATTAATAAAAAAGGTAATATGTTAAGTAATGAAAATGTACATCATTAAAAAATTATAGCCTCCCGGATTACAACGCAGAAGCCACAAAAAATTGTTGAATGAAATAAATTTCATATTTTTTGATTAAAATTGTTTAACTGTAAAGTTTCGGTACAAAAAGAGATGCTAAAATACCATCAACATTCCTCCGCAAGAGTTTCGGAAAAATTCTATCTTCTGTATATCTAAAAGAGGAAAGTATGTGTGTTTGTGTTTGTTTGTTCGTTTTTTGGTTCTTTATGCACGTCCACACCGTTGGACTTACGACGACCAAATTTGGCACAGTGATGGATTAGCACAAGAGGGAGCTAACACCGTGAAAATTATTTTAAAATTCTAATTAAATTTTATTTATTTAATTAAATAACAAAATTAAGCTATTTTCAAACGTTTTTCACCAATATCTTCTGAAATACTTACGGTACGAAAATTATTTTTACATCACCTTAAAGAGCAAAAAAGTATCTTTTTAATGATACCAATTTCATTGTTGCACAATTTTTTTCTCTAGCTGTAATTAGCGTTTCAAAATTCATTTTGAACTCAAATTGCAAAAATGTTTTTATTGTTACAAAATAAAATTCAAAATAATATTTTTCATCAAATCCTTTATTCACGTGTTTTTACCACTGTTAAAGCTAAGAAAATATTGCTTTTTTTGGTGAAGGTAAACATCTAACTTCTACTGTTATTTCGTATAATGCACTTAACTTCCGTATTTATTCCGTAGCTTTTAATATGCACTGAAATATCCAATGATGTCAGTTGAGTTACTACGCGATGTGACGCGTGATTCAGTTTGACTTTATTTATAGTATTAAAATAGAGTATTTATATTTAGTTTTTATTCCCCTAACTGAGGTTAAAAGTATTCTTTTTGTTCGAACATTCTTCTTCAGCGAAATTCTTCCGAGTGAGAATTGTTCTCGAGCGATTTTGACTTTATTTATCTGATTTATAAAACATTTTATTTAGAAGCTTCTCAGTAACCAAGTTATACAGTATGAGTATATTTGTACATTGCAAAACTGTATTATTTATTGAACTGTATATTGTTTAAAATAAATGTTCTTTTTGAATTTCATTCAAACCATTCTGTTATAAGGCGATAAAAAGGCTATATTTGAAAGTTTTAATTCAGCAAGAGAAGATTTAAAGAAGATTTACGTTTGTTGGGGAAAGTTGGTGACAATATTTTTAGGAAAAATAACAGAAGGCCGGTATATGAAAAAATATGGATCCCGAGCAACGCAGGGGTTTTAAGCTAGTATATTATAAATACGTATTACTGCTCCCTTAATATCAGAGATAATCGTATTAATAAATCATATTTATATTACGTTATTTTTTCACGAAATTTGAACTTAACCGAAGGGTATTTTTCATGAAGGATGCAAAATTATTCCATTTATTACAATTCGCTTTAATCTCATATTTCCCTGACAAAATAATCATGGCAATTAAATTTTCACTTTTTAACTGCCGAAACTTTTTTAAACATCGAAACAGTGATATAGAGGGTGTACAAAATATTACAGAGGGCTTTCTGGGTCTCGGGCCTCAGCAGTGCTTTACTGAAAAAAGGGAGAAACAAAATGCAAAACAGTTTTCGCTGTCCATTACCACAGAGATATTGTACGATATTTACGATATCGTTCTGGTGTATAACATAGTCCTGTGCTACTAGAAATTTATAGGCAGAATATTTTTTGTAAAAGTATTCAAATATTTATTTCAATTCTGTTATGTCTGGAAACATTTATTTTCATCTTATTTTTACATTCAAGAATTTCCTGAGTACTATACGCAGATGTTCCTAAGTCCAAGAAAATGCCTCGTGCCATCTTGGATCACATCTAGCAGCAGGAGTTTGCTGCAGTTAAAAGAAGATGTATAGACTCTTAACTCATTTTGCAAATATGAATCAATGAATTTATCTTAAATTCAAAAAGTGCTACATTTTTCACGACGTGATCATTTTCGAGGACTCATAACTAGCAGCATTTTGTCCTAAATCTCACTTTAAATTACACTCTAAAACGCATTTTTGCCATTGTGACAAGGATCTTTCTTTGTTTTCATAAATCCCACCGTTTCAAAACTTTGATTGAAATATTTTATATCTTTTCGCTTATCCGTCTTCGACCGTATCTTTGTATTTTCTGAGTCATTACAAAACATCATTAAAACTCTAAAGAATAAGGAAATTCCCTCATAAAATAGTTTTTTTTCTCTAAATCAGGTAATCTGCAAAACCTCTGTTCTAAATTTGACTTAATCACTATGAGGAGGTGAAGCTTCCAAGCCCGTAATCATTACTTCCGTTGTTCATCGTTTGTTTTCATTCTATTTATTCATACTCATTTTAAAACTTAATTCTGACTATTATAGCCCAGTTGTTGGGTAGTTGAATTCGGAATTAATTAGGGGAAAGCTGGAAATTGTTTTAATCCCTTCAGTTTAGGTCTGGAATGAACATACTAAGTTTTCCCCCTCCGGCGAGGTGAGCGTTAGCCCCTGAGTGCAGATTTGTAGTCAGAAAACAGGACTTTTTTCAATAATCGAGCAAAATCTCAAAAACAACTCATGATATCAAAAACATCGTAATACAAAAGTTGTAGAGCTTAAAATTCTGAATAAAATTAGTACCAACACTTATGATATTCATTCAAAATTAAGCTCACAACTGCGCTTCAAAGTACTGCCTAAATCGCTAATCAAGCGCTTGAAGCGAGAACGGACCAATTTGTAGGCTCACCCTACCTCCAATTATTATATACACATTTTAAATTTGATCGTGATGCTTTTATAATTATTTGAAGGCTTTATTTAGTATATTTTGAAGGAAAAAACCATTGTTATTATGATTTAACAAAGGAAAACATCACACGAAAACTTCAGCAATGGTTGAAAGCGTGCTTATTAATTAGAAGCAAGGGATTTCTCATCAGAGGGAAGTTCTTCAAAATAACTCAAAGATTCTTCTGCATTCAGATATTGCACGGCATTTTAAATAAATTACCGGTTATTTTACAAAAGAAATCTTCAAAAATTATAAACCGCGCTTGAAATGAAAAAAATGGTTTCAATAAAAAAGTACCATAAACGAAATTGCCACGAACATAGAAGAGTAATATACAACCAACTTTAAAGAAAGACTCTGAAGGAATAAAAGTTCCCAATTCTCTTTAAGTAAGCAAGTTGCATTGTACAAGGGACATTGCTATTGTTGTGGCTGATTAGTGAATATTTACCCATCTGGGCATATGGGAAACACGTGTTCATCATCCATCGATAGTTAAAATACAAACACAGGAGAGGATGCGTTGATGACGCCGCTTTGAGAGCACACCGCTTATTCCCAATGATACGTAACGGAATAAATATCATGTTTTAGAGCTCTTTTAGCAACAGAAAAACTTTTTCTAAGCCTGACATTTTGTAGAAACGTTGTTAAAGAGTCACACACGAAGTAATAGAAATATGGAATGTTTAAGACATATTTAAGATCTTAAGAGAGATTAAACAGATATTTTCTTTTGCATCTATAAATCCAAAGTTTCCGAACATCAGGATCCTTCGGAAATCAATGAAAGGATTTTTTGTGAACACTTCACATCTATAGCAAGTGGTTTTGTGGCAGATGGAAGTATAAATTGACAAAAAGACTATGAAATCGGAGTATATTGTTTGTCAAAAGCTGTTGGTAATAATTTTGACGTTGTTACATTTAAACGGAAAAATCGAGTAATGCCTATTCGTGGTTTCACTTCCAAGATGAAAGTTCATGATGAATTAATTCCTGTGAATCCAGACACAATATTCAGAAGAATCTCTCTCCTAAAAAGATTGATGCAGTTATTTTGAATTTGAGCTGGCCCATTTCCCATTGTCACTCTTTGATAAAGGATGACTGCGCAAGACCCGCAAGTCAGTATTTTATGATTTATTTTCTACTGAGACTGATGTGCATTTCACTTCAGCATGTTATGTGGTTAATGGTGGATTTCTGTTACATCGTGTGTTGTGGCAGGCAAAGGAATAATTTCCCTTCACCCTGAGGAAGTATGTTGATTACGCCAAAAGGCACTTCAATGAAGGAGCCACAATAGTTTTTGATGATTATTCTGAAGATGCAGTGAAAAGTACAAAATTGTTAGACCGTATCAGACGAACAAAGAAACACATATCTGGTTATGTCATGTTTGATGAATCGATGTCAGCCACTATGTCCCAAGAGAATGTTTTGATCAAATTATAAGAACAAGCAAAGGCTTATAAATATGTTATGTGTTAAGTGTCAAAATGAAGGTTTTGTTGTTAAGCAAGCTGAGGAATATGCTGATTACCTAATAATCAAAAGTGCTTTGGAAATAGAGAAAAGGTCACAATGTGTTGTGGTTGTTGGTGAAGATATCGACCTCTTGGTTATAATAGCAGCATCTACCAATTCCGAAAACATTTCCTTCTTAAAGCCTGGGAGAGGTAAAGCAGAAGTGTGCAGCAACCCTGAACATTGCTCCACAAATAAGGGACAATATTTTGTTTCTTCATGCGTTCAGTGGTTGAGATACCATATCTGCTCTTTTCAGGAAGGTGAAGAAGAAATTTATCAGTGTTCTGAACTGCAACAAGTTGCGAACTTTTTCCGTGATGAAAATGCATGCCCGGATGACATAGATGAAGCAGGACAGAAAGTTTTGATAGCCCTGTATGGGAGAATGAAAAGTGAAGAAACAAGGGATTCTCTGATATTTAAACTTTGTCAAAAATCACTAGTAAAAAATAATTTCATTTTAGTATTTCTCCCTCCCACTACAGCAGCTGCACGTGAACACTCTCTCCGTGCATACTTAGAAGTTCAACATCGGAGTGGATTCACCAAAAGGCCCTTAGATAGGTGTTGGAAAGAAACCAAACATAGATTGTTCTCAGTCACCACCCACAAGGAACCAGCTGCTCCAGCCTTTCTCTCTATGATATCATTGCAAGTGCGCAAAAGGGTGTAATTTGACTTGCACCTGTAGGAAATCTGGTATTAAATATTCTACGATTTGCTATCACTACAAAGGACAAGAGTGTATCAGTTCTCTAGAAGATAGCATCATTACAAACTTAGCTAACCAAGAGGCTGAAATTGATATCAGTAGGAGAGAGATAATTTTAGAAGTTGACTTGGAGGAAGATTATCAAAAGTTGCAAGTGCAGGAAAATGACAGAAAGCAAACCGACATTAATGATTATGCTAAACCTTAAACATCTAAAAAATTGAAATATATCTAAAACTTTTTTATCTATTTAATATCACTTCAATTATGCGTAATTAAATAATACATATTAAACTGAAAGACGTTGTTTTTCATTGCGTTCACAGTCATTGCTGAAGCTTTCGTGTGATGTTTTCCTTTGTTAAATCAAAATAACAATGGTTTTTTCCTTCAAAATATACTAAATAAAGCCTTCAAATAATTATAAAAGCATCATGATCAAATTTAAAATGTATATATAACAATTGGAGGTAGGATGAGCCTATAAATTGGTCCGTTCTCGCTTCAAGCGCTTGATTAGCGATTTAGGCAGTACTTTGAAGCGCAGTTGTGAGCTTAATTTTGAATGAATATAATAAGTGTTGGTACTAATTTTATTCAGAATTGTAAGCTCTACAACTTTTGTATTACGATGTTTTTGATAGCGTGAGTTGTTTTTGAGATATTGCTCGATTATTGAAAAAAGTCCTATTTTCTGACTACAAATCTGCACGCAGCGGCTAACGTTCACCTCGCCGGAGGGGGAAAACTTAGTATGTTCATTCCAGACCTAAACTGAAGGGATTAAAACAATTTCCAGTTTTCCCCTAATTTATTCCGAGTTCGGCCTTTTTTTACGACCCAACCACTGGGCTATCAAAAGAAGCAATTCTGCGAAACCTGCATGCATTTATTACGGAAAAAGATAAATTAAAATTCACCGATAGTTTCAATAAGTTGATCTTATTTATATGGTCCCGTAATTTCGTACTTCATCTGAAAGTAGCAAGATTTGGCGAATCTCTTACCAGAAAGCAGCGAGATTTGGCGCTTCTCATGAAAATGCTTCACGAATTCAAGAAATAAAATCGGCCTTTGACAGCTGAAAATACCCTCACGCTTATAAAGTAATTTCTTCAAATATAATTAAATACTTATTTTGCACACAAAATATTTCCCAAGAGATTTTTATGGATAATCCAAACTGCATAACACTGGTTCGACGCTTTGAAACCCCGCGTTTTATTCACACAGTGTTCTGCTCAAACCTCTTCTGGATAGTCTTCTGTCAAGCGATGAGTGCACGACAAGCGTTTGAGCACAATATGAAACGGCTTGTCTTTGACGTATTGCCGGACCTAAAGCTTTTGAACAATCACGCCCTTTTATCCCTTCTACGCCAAGTTTTGGAGTGCATTTCAGCTGGTATGTGTGCAAATAATGCTCTGTTCTTGATGTCTAACGTTGGGAATCGGGCGTTGTTTACTTTAAGACCCCCAGTGGACTTCACTCATCTTGTTGTTATGAGTAATCAGCTTGTTTAAGTAAATTCGACGAATATTTAATTACAATGCAAACAAGGTTAACCGAAATAAACAGGAGCCGTTTCGGATAACGATTTTTTTCGGTTAAGCCATAAACATCTATTATAATTTTGTATCTGATTACAGTATATAATTTTGAAATGTTTTGAGTGCAAAACGAATTCAAAACTCCCTTTGTAGGCTACCCTATTAACACAAGATATTATAAGGTATCTCCACGATGTTGTCAGATATTCCGATTGCCGCCCAATATCGTGAAGATATCGCAGCGGTATTGTAGAGCGTCTTGTGCAAATAGGGTACACTTATGTTCTTTATTAAAGTTAACAGTCCGTCTGGCGCAATATTCGCAACAGCGAGTTCGGGCCTCAATGCGCATGACAGGCACAGTATATACGCAATTACTATTATTAATATCCATTAATTTTAATTTAGAGTTCTAAAATTAATCACTGACTTTCTTGGGGAGGCTTAAAAGAAAAAAAGTTGGGATATTGTTTCAAAAAAGTCTCGCCTTTGCGATTATTTCCGTGCAGTATAGTACATATTTTTTGGATTTGCGCTTTTAGAGGCATTTCGGCTAACCCGGGTTTCGGTTAAAAGGGTTTTTTACCGTAGTTTTAAAAAAATACCTTTATTATCCATCGCTAAATTTAGACAGATTTTTACACAGATACTTCATTGATGATCCGAACGATTGAAAACGCAACAGCCTTCATGACGAATCATTCAGGATTTCACCTTGTGCCAAAAAACTTTACCATACGTATGTTATAGCAATTCAGTTCTTTTATAGCTTTTCATGTTTCCAAAAAATTACTTTACCCATCCTCCTTTCCCTACGAGAAAAACCGGGACAAAATAAGAATTTTTTGAATTATGGAATTACTTCAAGTGACGTCACAGTCACATGACAAACCGGCAGAAAATAAAATTGAATTGGAGTAATATTTAATTGGTAAGCATAAATTCACTCCATTATCCTTAAAATGTATTGGAGACTACTATATTTGTTATATACAAACTATATTTGTTATTAAATAAAAATAGTAAAATTAAATCAAATTGCAATTGATTAGTAAAAGCATGTTGAAGAAAAAAAAAATCAAAATTTTTATTTTACTTCTTGCAAATTAATAAAATGTGTAATGGATACATTACATCAGGCAAAACAAACAAGACCTAAAGTTGGACAGCATTTCCATATAAACCTTTCGTTTCCCTGATAGTGGTACTTCGTATGTGCTAAAGAATTTATATGGCAGATAAAAAAACTTATAAAATTAATTAGTCTTCATGAAAAAAATATTACATTAATTATAAACATAAATGGAAAAAAATGTTAAAAGGGAACAGGAATAAAAAAGAGGTAGTTGTTAATAATATGAAGATTAATTTGATACTTAAAGCACCTTCTACACTTATTTACTAATATATCAAACAAGCGTATAAGGATATTTTTAAATAATATAAATATACATTTAAATTAATAAAATTAAATAATAGTAAAATATTAATTAATAGATAAAATAATAAAAAATAATAATTAATAAAATTAAATAAGAATAAAAAGTCTAACAAACATGTAAGCGATGCTTTTGGATAAACCTATCTACACAGTCTGCTCAATGCACCTAATTCGTAAATCAATACCTTTGCCATCATAGGCAGAAAAAAAATGCATTACATGCTCCTAGCGAATATTTAGCTCACTTGTGACAGTCGACACAAACAATTATTAATCCGAGACGACACCCTGTTTGCTTTTGACACCTCGGAGCGATATAGGCAGCTTCGGAATCGCGAGTATTGAGACGAAGAAAACTTGGCACTCTTTCCATAACAAGATTCCTCCCCAGGCAATGAGAGGGAAAGCTGAGATAATATTTGTTCGCCTTTGAGTATTTAGCTTGAGAATTAGCGCGCATCAGTGGTTTTGCTCGGGATCGGGAAGACATGAAAAGTATTTGCATTCTGATAAGGGAGGTGCGATTAATTGAAGAAGCGATACTTCGTCGCAGTGCTGCGCGTCAACAGCTGAAGGAAAAGTTGGAAAGTCGAAGAGAGGAAGGAAAAGGTTAATATTAGGTTAAGGATGTTGCCACTTCGATGATGGGAATTTGCCCGTGTTTTACGCTTGAATTTGCCTTTTCAAGTCGGATATCATGGAAAATAAATTTACCTACCACAACCCGACCATTTTTTTTTCTTTCCACTTATTACGAGGATGGATACAAAAATAAAAGTTTACATGGGTAATAAAAATATTATTTATTGACATTAGACAGAAAATATAAAAGGGAATTAAGAGGCATACTTGCAGATCACTTTTCCACATATCCCCAAATCTATTTAGGTATTTATCTGGACACATGACCAACTTATTTCATACGGCTTGGTAGAAATCACGTCCCATACAATTGAGCCAGTTTTTGGGAGCTGTTTCACATCACTGTCTGAAGAGAACCTTGTTCCAGATAAGTGTTCCTTCAATTTCGGAAAAAGGCAATAGTCACTGGGCCATCGTGAAGCCATCCGACGAAAGCGCCCTGCCATGTTGAGTGATGGTGTCATCCTCCTGCATGACAATACCCATACTGCTCGCAAAACTCAAGAATTGCTGCAAAAGTTCAAGCAGGAAGTCTGGAGCCCCCCACCCCCCGTACAGCCCAGATTTGACACCAAATCTGGGTTCCAAACACCTAGCTAGAAAAAGGTTCTCTTCAAACAGTAATGTGAAAACATCACTGTTTGAAGAGAGGGTATACTGTTCAGTGGGCAGGAACGTGATTTTTACCAATCTGGGTTAAACAAGTTGGTCCTGCTTTCAGATAAAAAAATTGCCTAAATAGATTTGGCGATAACGTGGAAAAGTGATCGGCAAGTATGCATCTTAATTCCCTTTTGTATTTTCTGTCTATTGTTAATAAATAATTTTTTATTACCCTTGTAATAAAAAAATCCTTTCCTTGGATGCTTTTTTCGCATCCATCCTCATATTTAATGGCGTCCGCGAAAGGGTGCAGGAAAGAAGATGAATATTATTTACTTATTATTGATAGCTTTTGAAAGGCACAGGTGAACAAATGGAAACTTGCATATCGTAAAGAAAAGTTCAACGGCGACTTTTTACCATCGACGTTAAAAAGCTTGAAGAATTGATCTCTAATAAAAGAGACAGAGATAAAAGCAAGATTTAAAGCTCTAAGATTGCGATGCGAAAAAATTAATAATTTGGATTCAGGTTTTTACAGCAGCTCCTGGGGAAAGAAAAGAAAAAAATCTTTAGAGCTAGTTTAGTTAGTTAAATTTCCTTCTCCATCCTTTTTTTTATTTCGTCTATGTTTATAAGTGTTGTACATAAATGCAAAATATGTCATCTGCTGCTGAATTTCTTCTTTTGCTAGTCCTGAAATAACTTTACATTTGATTTTATTTTTCCGTCGTGGAACAAGTATAAAAATGTGAGGGAAAAACCAAATGCTAGTTTAAGTTAGTTTGATAAATAAAGTGATTTTTTTTTAAAAAATTATTCCCGTTTTGAATATTAGAAGAACTACAGATGGCAGATTTCAAAGTTTTGGTGTTGACACTTTAACCGACACACTACATGCCAAACGTTCATCTACTGTTTCGGCAGCCTAGTTGCGGAATTTTGGCTTTTAGGGTTGGAAAATCAAGTTTTTGAGACCTGACTTCACTGATGATACACTTTTGTGATGTGATACACTATGCGGGTGTTTGCTAATGGGAACTTATATGATTCACGACTGATATCGTGACTCTAAAGGCCTCACGTTGGTGTTGCATGGAGAGATCAGGTGTCATCTTTGTCAACTGACTATGGATTAAAATTACGAAGTCCATCAACAGTTCGTATAGCTTCCAAATGGGACTTAAAGTTAACAGTTCAGTTCTGGACTACACCGTGAGAGGATGTTTAATTCCCGTCTGGATTTAACACGCACCAAGCAAACACGCACACAGCCCACGCATTTCCATTTAATTAGAATTATATATTAAGTATCTTATGACTCCGAAGCAGACATTCTGTCACCGGGTCATAGAGGATACCAGAGTAAAAGGAATATCGCTTCTCGGTCTTTTAGCTAATATCGTTTCTCGGTCTTTTAACTAATATCGCTTCTTGGTCTTTTAGCTAATATCGTTTCTCGGTCTTTTAACTAATATCGCTTCTTGGTCTTTTAGCTAATATCGTTTCTCGGTCTTTTAGCTAATATTGCTTCTCGGTCTTTTAGGTAATACGAAAGTGTAGTGCAAAATGAATGCAGGTCTACCTATGCCTTTAGCCAAGATAAATTGAATATATGCAATACCTTTTAGTGGATATTAAAAAACAGTATCTATGTATCTGATAGGTAAAACGATTAGAAAGGGATATACTTAAAATGTAGTTACATATACATTGTATTTTTATTTCAATCTCTACAATAATAAAGGAGAATTAATTAATTAATTACACTTTCGTATTCGCGTCTGTGTGTTGCCGCTCTACAGGGCAGATCGCAGGACCTGGAGCTACGAAATTTCGTACAAACATACTTTGGAGAGTGGGAATGTGAACTTCGGAGCCTTGCTTTGAAATTTTAATTATAATTATTAAAAATTAAGCAAAATTTTGATATTTTTCTTTGATAAATTCCGAAAATATTATTGTACAAAAATGATTTTCGACTATCTGAAAATCCGAAAAATTGTCTTTTCAATGATATGATTTAAAGTGCCATACAATTTTTCTTTAATTTTAACAAACTTTTAAAAATATTTTTAGGCATAATTTAAAGTAGTATTTTTCATTATTGCAATAGAATTCAAACCGTTTTCATTATTTAAACACATATTTAATTTCGTGTTTCTCTTCTATTGTTGAAAGCTAAGGTAAAGGATCCTATTGGATTTTCTTTCTTTTTTATTTCATAAATTTTTCTGCGAAATCTCGTGGGTAAGTTTATTTGGAAATATATCCAATAAGCTGTATGACTATAATTGCTATGTTTTAATTCTTTTTTTCAGCATGTTAGCTGAAAATTCAGCTAACATGCTGCTGGTCGTGAAATGCATCGCTCCATTTTAATGTTGAAATCAAATGCATATTTTACATATGGAATAAGAAAGCGAAGTTGGCGCTTGCAACGTGAAATTAGATGTTACAATAAGGGGACAGTTAGTTACTTGACTCCATTTGGGACGTTATTGTAGACAACGAACAGGACAGGTGCAAGGCTATTGAAAGAACACGGGTTAAATGTCTATCATAATTTCAAGTTTAAAATTACTTTGTTAAGGGAATCATGAATATCAAATTGTGCATAAGAGATTGAATTTAAATTATATTCCCGGCGTAGAAGCTGGTCGCCGAAAGCGGCTACAACAATAACAAAATTAAATATAATTTAAACCACAAATTTAAAAAAATAATGACATTTCCTAGCTTAAGCCAGTCCGGATTTAATCATGAAAAGAAAACGGAATGTTTCAGTCACGAGTTGGGAAATAATAACATTACCAAACTAATGCCAAAAATAAACACAAACTCTATTAGCACAAGATATTGTACGATATCTC
>BGPR01003324.1:45069-63206 GCA_013235015.1 Araneus ventricosus | reverse complement strand
GAGACAGGTATTGCCTTTCAGTGTAGCGGTGTTGGATTCACACGATTGAATATTTTTATTTGAATAAAATTATTCTAAATGATTTTAGTATTTGCTTGTTTTTCATTGTTTATTTTTATATATTTTTACATTTTAGAATGTTATTCATGAATGCCATTTTTTATGATCTTTTATGTTGAGTTGTTTATATATATTTTCTGTATTTTATTTGTGTGTATTGTACTTTCTAGATCCTTTCGTCTATGTATTCTTTTAGCGCTTTAATATTATTGTTATATATCTGTATTTTTTAAATTTAATTACTAGTTCTGGTATTACATACATATATTTTAGTTTTTTATGAATTTGTATTTTAATTTAATTCCTTTTCCACATATGCTTTTCCCGTCCCAACCATTCTACTGAGCAGGAATCTCAATGATTTTAGGCACAAGTGTATGGAGTGGTGTTCTGTTCTGTGTTATATTAAGAAGATAATTAGTAATTAATTTAAATTAATAATTTGCAATGGAATAAGCATCCGAACATACTTTTAAGCGAGTATTTGCCAACTTTTGCGAAAACTTCGTGACAGCACTCAATCACCTGTTTCGCTTTGAGCACCATTTTTGTCTCAACCAATGAAACTAAGTTCATTAATTCATTCCACTGTCATTTTACTCCTTCAATTAAATTAATAATTTTTATAACAAAACTTCACAGACTGTCAGAATAAAAGGTTTCCCAAGTTCTTTCGTCAGTTGAATAGCATTATTTTCCGAATATGCTCCCCCCAACAATGCCCACTCGAAAGGTGAAGACAAAGAGTCATAAAGCCATAAAAGCACTCCGGCAATAACCATAATCTCTGTTATTCGCTGCTTGATGCCAGGCTAGCTCTCCATTACAAGAATATGTCCGGGAAATGGACTTTGTTGAGAGCTCCATTTATAAAGGCGCTTTCGACGATGGTTTATGTCCGCAGAAGAAGGACCACTTTTTTCGAAAATAGAGTGGTGTGAGACGTTTTGAAATCCTGGTAAAAGAGTTTTAATGTGGATGGATAGTTTTTGCGTCACATGTCCCATTTCTGGATCTTGAGTTGTATATGTGTAAGGTAATGGAAAACCATCTGCGTGCGCGGTAGAAAATGATGAGATCTTTTTTGGAAGGCTTCGAAACAGCAGTGTTTGGTTTGTGTGTGGATCGGTTTATCATTCTTATTGCATCAGTTTTTATTTTTGGCACATTTTGATTGGTGAATGAGATTGATTGTTTTGACGAAGCGAACAATATGTTTGTACTTTGAACTATTCATGCGCTATGGATCGATGCATGTTTAATGAAAGGATCTATCGATGTGTGAATGGATCAGTAATCTTAGTTTCATATTCTAAGTAATTTTTTCCTTTAAAATGGAATTCATAAACCAGTTTTCGAAATAGAGATTCAATGAACCGTCCCAGTTGTAGTTCAATTCATGAAGCAAAGGTAAATAAATGCATAAAATCACAGCAAGATATAGAATACGCTTTAAAGGATTTTAAGGCATAGAATGCGTTTTAGTGATTTTTAAGGTATAGAATATCACTTAGTGACTCATATACTCATTAATACAGTATCAAATTTTTGATTTTTTTTCTCCAGTCTTGTTTCTAATTGATTTGAAATAACATCTGACAATTTACAATCTTAAACTCAACAGCGAGATTCGCCAGATGGAACTTCTTGAGAAAATACTTAAAACATTTAAGAAGGGTCTTGATTAAGTAAAAAGTTAAAAATTATGTGACTAAACCAAGAATATCCGAGTAATTGATTCATTTATACAATGTCATTTCTGAAATTTCGTTCATTAGAATTTCTATATGATTTTATTTACTGTGCATTCATAAGAAATTTAGCGAAATGAATCAAATTATGATATACATTTAAGTGAAATTTATCATAAATTCTACAAAATATCGTTTATTACGTATTTACTTTGCCTGTGAATCTCGCACAGGTATTTGAAACCCATGGATGTCAAGGGCGTGGAACCAACTGCCCCCACCTCCCGACCAAAAAGAACGTTAGGGAAAAATAAAGCTGAAAAAAAAAACCTTCCGACTCAATTCATCGAAGAGGCAGACCAATGGGATACATAGAATAGATTAATGAAGGAATCTATAATTCTTTTTAATTTTCCAGGTATTTATGGTACATATGACTATGGATTGACTGAATGGTTACATTAATCCATTTATCACAGAAAAGAATCGAAATGAAAGTTTAGGAAATACGATGCTGCATTTTTCATCATATATATATTTCTTCATGGAATGGAAATTTATCTCACCTTTCTGATACTTATGCATCCCTTGAAAAAGCTGGCTTCTATTGGGTTTATTAATATTCGGAGTAATAATAATAATAATAACTCCTCTTCCAGCTTAGTTTTACTTCAGTTAGATTCACGTTCTGTTCTGAAATTGCATGAAGGTTCTTTTGGGACAAGCTTTCTTCAATTCATCGGGTTCTTTTGGAAATTCGGGAGGTTTCAGGTTCTTTTGGAAATTTTGAATCGTAGACGTATAACAAAGATACCTTAACCTGCATAATCGTTTCTAACTTCCACTCCACACCAACGAGAGGACATTTGATCTCAATAGATATAACGGGTACCAACCCCGTGTTCATGGCGGATCATTTGTTGGAATCCAGTTTCGAACATACCGCTTTCCTATTTCGAAGACGAGACCAGACTATCGCTATTCCTACTGCTTTTAGAGGTTTGTGTAGACAACCACATCGAGTAATATCCCAAAAGAGAAGATAAAACTTCATTAAGTGTTTGATTAAGATTCATATTTCCTAATTTAATGTCATACATAAAAATGACAAAACTTTCGCTGACATCGAATTATACTATTGCACTGAATAAAAATTAGTAACTAGAGTCTAATATTTATTCATAGAGAATCCAAATAGCCAATGGTTGACGATATAGGAAAAATTTCTATTCAGTTCGAATCAAGTCAACTTCTAAATACTTAGACTGAAAGCGGGCAGAAATAGTAAAATTCTGAATATTCTGGATTATTGACACTGTTAGCTGATAACGTCGGGCAACGTAAAAGAAGATACGATAAAAGTGTGAAATAAAAGCTTGACGAATTTTCACAAATCTTATATACAAAGGATATGGTTCAACTAGAACGTGAGTAAATGTATAGTTGAAACTTTTTCAAGAGAGATAGCAGGTCATGCATTTTGCAATTTAATAGTGTAGACTAAGATATGCTCTCTAATCCAAGCAATTTTTATTATCTGAAAAATATCATCTTAAATATTAAATCAACCATCAAACTAGGAAAAATATAAATAACTTCTTTAGCATAAAACCTCAGAATTATCAGATGGAGAAATCCGAACTACAGGATTTTATCAAAATTTGATGACTTATTCTAACGCAATAATTAAATTTTTAGACTAAATATGTCTTTTTCAATTCAATATTTAAGCTATTTTAAACTCAGATTTTTTTTTTACTTCAGCCGTTCCATTACTCGGAAAATTTCCAATTCATTGGATGAAAGTATGACAGCTTCCCTGACTCAGACCACTCTGGTAGCGTCCGTGGTGTCCGAAATAGCCACTTATTTTGCATTGTTATCGGTAGTTAAGGCAGGCAATCTCCCATTACGTTATGGCTCTGGGGGCGAAGGCCGGATGAAAGGAACTATAAACTGCCAGATATGGATGGCAGCGGTGGAATGTCGTTTGGCCATATCGTTCCAGCTTCCGCAGTTAGAATTCCTCAGAAGAAGAGAAAAAGTACTTATTATTCTCATTTGATAAGATAGAAGAGTTTGAAAAATTTCCTGAGATTGCGTACGATGGTGTATCTTAACGGTTTTATTCGAACAGAGATTGTGATGGAGCTAAATAGATGAAAATAGGCAATAATTTCTGACCTGAATTTTCGAGAAAAGAATACATCTTGAAACGAGTTAAATGATAAGAAACAGATATTTTACTAAAACAAAGCATATTTGAAGACTTTTAATGCTGTCATATTCACTCACCGTCTCGTATGCACACATTCACAGAAGTTGAAAATTTTTACTTTTGCAAGTCTAATCTATGCTTTAATTTGACATCTTTTAAGGTGACCTGAGCATATTTTCTTACTCAAAGAAGATGCATCTTTAATCTGAGATTATATTTCATACTCATTGAAGTTACAATGGATGGCCATTTATCAGTTTATTTATAAAGAAGAGATATAATGTTTTGGACTTCATCAGCTACGATCATTATCTTCGTTGTAGAACATACTTCTCTGTTACAGTCTTCGACCGTTCTATCTACCTGTGTTCGCATTGTTTTCCCGCCATACTAAACTGATGCCGTTCCCTGGTGGCCGGAATTTGCATTTGTTATATTGATGCAATCCTGCTGAATACTGTCTCACGTTTCTTTGTAATCGGATTCACATTCAAAGCGTTTATGCACCAGAGATCTTAAGCAAATTGGATGGCGCTCGATGTGTTTTGTAATTGGTATCTTTCTTTTAGTTGTGTTGTTAACTACTTATAAGATTGCATACATTCGTGCGTATTACTTTTACTTTCTGCGGCGTAGAGAGATGCTTGTAACTATTTCGAGATGAGGTAGGAGATAGGCGATTGACTTCGCCCATAATAAAATGTTTTTAGCGATACTTGGTCTGCCTTCCTGCTCTCATCTGCTCAAATAGTTAAAGCTTCTGCATTTCATAATTTCATGCCCCGCTTCCTCCTTATGAAATATATCATATAAACGAGCTTTCTGTTTTGTTTATTTATATTAAAATGCGGTGACTACGTAACTACGGTCTAATGCTAAGTCAATGGAATCTTCAAAGCGGAAGTCCAAAAGCCATGCAAATAAAGTCAAGATTTTTAATGTAAGTAAACAAAACAGAAAACTCGTCCATATGATGATATTTTTAATTATTACTTCGGAACAATAATTTATTGCTACTAGAATCATCTTTAGAATAAGTCGAGTTCTCCTAAATAATAGAAAGATTGGATAGGATTTTAATAATTTTAGTTTATCAATTTGTTTATTTATCCATAAATTTTGTTAAAATGCTGCCTATTTAAAAATGGTTCCAAATTTGGAATCCGAATTAAAACTGATGGTCAGTTGTGTCTTTGGACCTGAAACAAGGTTCTTACAGAACGACTTTGTTCAAAAAAATAGCTGCGATTATAGAATAATAAATGAGAATTCTTCGGAATGTTAAATTCAAATTTTTTTTTATAACCATGGATATAATACAGGATACCATTTTAGCGGCAGTTCAATCTGCCAAGCTTCAGTAATAGACCCAATGAATAATGTAGCAATTTGTTTTTTAAAGCTTAATTTTCCATTTTTTTAAAATGAGAAAACGTATACAGAAGAAATTTTGTAATTAAAATGCGTGGATTACCAGAAGAAACTCTTAATTGTGTTACAGAAAACAAACGTTATTGTGGCAATGCAAAAGATCTGAATAATAATCTCTCTTTTTCTGCGAAATGGCCTGCGATGTATCAAGTTTTCTTCGATGAAGTTCACTTCATTTACCTGATTCTTCTACGAAATGTTTGTTCTAATTAAGCCAAGGAACGTTCCAAGAATGCTGGACTAATTACGCTAAATCATTAGGAATAAAAGTACAAACACTTCGGTGCATAAAATATGACACTACATGGTTCGTGGATTTCAGTTGTGTTTCCAAGAACGGTGGAGAAAGAGTTTCTTCATAACACAAAGGGGGAACTTTATATGGATAAATCGACATTAATAATCATGTTTTAATTGTTTATTATAATGATTTAAATAGTAAAGATGATTTGTTTAGATAATGTATTTTTTAAAAAAATATTCCGTTATTTCGCACGAAAACGAATTAATACGCTTACCTCCGATTTCAATCAGATTATAAAATTAAAAACTCAGAACACTAGTAGCTATAATGCAATATATATAAAAGAGGAAACTATGCGTGTCTATCAACATTCCTCTGCAAGTCTTTCGGAAAAATTCTATCTTCTGTATATATAAAAGAGGAAAGTATGTGTGTTTGTTTGTTCGTTTTTTGGTTCTTTATGCACGTCCACACCGTTGGACTGACGACGACCAAATTTGGCACAGTAATGGATTAGCACAAGAGGGAGCTAACTCCGTAAAAATTATTTTAAAATTCCAATTAGATTTTTATTTATTTAATTAAATAACGAAAATTAAGCTATTTTTTGTCGTTTTTCACCAATAACTTCTGAAACACTTACGGTACGAAAATTATTTTTACATGACCTTAAAGAGCAAAAAATTATCTTTGTAATGATACAATTTAAGTCTGGTACAATTTTTTCTCTAGCTGTAATTAATGTTACAAAATTCATTTTAAACTCAAATACTCAATGCTTTTATTCTTATAAAATAAAATTCAAAATAATATATTTTTTTCATCAAATCCTTTATTCACGCGTTTTTATCACTGTTAAAGCTAAGAAAATATTGCTTTTTTTGGTGAAGGTAAACATCTTACTTCCACTGTTATTTCGTATAATGCACTCAACTTCCGTTTTCATTTCGTAGCTTTTAATATGCACTCAAATATCCAATGACGTTAGTGTAGTTACTACGCGATGTGAGTTTCAGTTTGACTTTATTTATAGTATTAATAGAGAGTATTTATATTTAGTTTTTATTCCCCTAACTGAGGATAAAAGTATTCTTTTTGTTCGAACATTCTTCTTCAGCAAAATTCTTCCGAGTGAGAATTGTTCTCGAGCGATTTTGACTTTCTTTATCCGATTTATAAAACATTTTATTTAGAATCTTCGCAGTAACCAAGTTATACAGTATGAATATATTTGTACATTGTAAAACTGTATTAGTTATTGAACTATATATTGTTTAAAATAAATGTTCTTTTTAAAATTTTCTCGCATTTTCATTCAAACCATACTGTTATAAGGTGATAAAAAGGCTATATGTGAAAGTTTTAATTCAACAAGAAAAGATTCAAAGAAGATTTACGTTTTTTGGGGAAAGTTGATGACAAGTAGGTAGGAGGGAAAAAAAAGAGACCAGTATATGAAAAAATATAGATCCTGAGCAACTCCGGGTTTTCAGCTAGTTTAAACACATACATGTGATCTAATGCAATACTTGCTAAATTTAATTCTTTTAAAATTTAGATAAATTTTTAAACGGTTCTTTTAACGGTTCTTTCAAGGTGTTTTATTTGCAGATCAGCTATTAACAATCAATATTTAAAGTAGTTCAACTAATTCTGAATTACCATTTTTTTTGTTTTTATAATATTTACCATGTAACTTCTATGTTTACAATCTGATAATTAATTGAGAAATAATAAATGAAATAATTAACATAAATAAATGAAATAATTAAAAATGTTTCCAATATTTTCATTCAATGTGAATGGTAAAAGCGAATGCTAGAAATATTTGTAAATATTGTGCTTTTCTATGCAGCTTCTTAATATAGCCCAGAAATTGAATATTTGAAAATCCCTTCTTTCTTATGACGGATTTGGTCCGAAATTCGACACATATTTAGAAGTTGGTGTAGAGACCTATATACTGAATTTTATCAATCTTTTTCGTTGCGTTTTTTTCCGTTACTCTGTCAACATATAGGCGAGCTTCCAAAAAATTGTTTTTGGAATCAGGGAGGTCTAAAATGCAGAAATGGACCAAAGTCTCGAGATCGAATCTTTCGATGATTATAACACATTCTCTCTATATATTTCTTATACAAGGAAGTTAAAAGAACAGAACTCGCATGAACTGCACTCGGTTGGAGTACCGTGTACGCAAGGCAAAAAGTTTTTGTCAAAGATATTGTTACGAACATGTAATGTCGCCTCCCCACAATGTTAGTATTATGGTTGGAAAGAGACATTTACAGAGTTTCTTACTAGCAATCGGGGGTAGGTCAAGTCAATTCCCCCGACCTTGGCAACACTCTTGGCGACAAAATGAAGGTCCTCAAAAATACTAGAATTTTCGTCCTATCTCTATTAGGAACAGAGATATATAGAGACTGTACCAGATGTCACATCCTCTCGGGAAGACTATAAATACCAGGTGTTGCTGAGACGAGGAAAACGACTTTGAATGCCTCTGGAATATGTTTGAATCTCTTTGGAGTTTTGTCTGCAGTGCGAGAGCTGGTAAGCTGATAGACGCCAAGTCGTACTGAAAGTTCTGTTACTGTTATTATTAGTGAGTTCTTGTGTTTCTAATTTGCGTAAGTGCTGTTTTTCTTGTTTCCTGCGCTTCGTGCTTTCCGTAATATTCGTGAATAAAGTATCATTCTCCATTATCCTCCTTGTGGGAGTGTTTTCACCGTACACTCACAAGATGATTTTCGTAGCAATATTAATTTCCAAACGAAATAGTTCGCCTGCAATGATCAATTGGATAGTCAAACTTAAAAAACCTCTTTGTTGCTACAGTGAATGGTGTCTGTCAGTTTTTTGGTGACTTTTTTACTGGTATACTATTAAAAAACGGTTTACTATTGAAAAAAAAACGCATTCAGATGCAAATTAATTAATTACAAAACTTTGATACAAATGTTGGATTCATTATTTTTCAATAAAATACTGATCTTTTTCAAAAAACCATTGTCCTACCTGTGAAGCCTTTATAACCTTATTCTAAATATGATTATTTTTCAATTAAAAATTTCAACAGTATTATTTATTGACTACGTTTTTTGCTGTAATAATATAACAAAAGCACTGACTCACAAATGAAACTTTAAATAAAAAAGCTGTTCAAGACTACAATTAAAATCAATTATTTACCATACATTCTTCAAGACTTAATAAATAAAGCCTTCCTTAGCAACCATTGAAAATTATCAATCGGGCTGATTTATAAAAATATAGCGTTTCCCAAATAACCGTTTCTATATCTAAAAAATTTGGAATGCAGAGGAATGTAATATACTTTTCAAGTAGACTGTTATTTAATTTGTAAGCTGAGATTTGATTCTGTTACCAATAAAACTGCGGCACTTCTGAAAAGTTCGTTCGCAACACTGCTGAGGGGAATATTTTCAAACTGACTAATCATAAAACTGGAATTTCATTCAAAATAGCATCATCACTAATACATGCATACCTGTTTCCTGTTCCTGAAGCAATGTTTAATTTTACAGGCATAATTAAGAAGACAGTGAACCATAATTAAGATGCAAGACAAGAAATGAATTATTCATGTCAAATCTGTGTTTAAATATATATGTTGAATAAAACTGGCAGGCTGAAATTCATGAATAAATGCACAATTTAATGTTTCACGCTTTCTGCCGCTTTGTAACCACGTAATTCGAACGAAGCATCTAAGATGCAGTATTTAGGAAGAAGGATATTTTTATGGTCCAGATAAAATATTCACCCATTTCATATCTCTACAGTCAGATGAACTCCTCCTTGAAAAAATCGCAGTGCAACAGTTTTCCTTTAAATTAATAAAGTAAATCACAATTTTTCGTAAATTATTAAAAAATTAGTCGAATTCGTAAAAAGCCATAAATAAATAAAGTAAATTAAAAAATAAAATTAATCAAGTACTTTTTTGCGTGAATTAAAATAACAAAGTGAGTTCAAACAACAAAATAACTGAAAAAACTAAACTAAATAAAATACGGCATAAAAGGAGGGCATTCTTCAAAAATATCTGTTAAACATATTCTTGAAGAATGTCCTCACTTTGCGCGTGAGTGAATTCACTATTTAAGGATGCCCTCTATGATTTTGGAAAACATTCTTCACTAACAAAAGTTCCCGTCTCTATCTGGATAAGTTTTCAAAAATGTATTGAATTTTACTCATATATCTGACAATGTTTCATTAAATTATTGTCTTCACTGTTGTCTTTAATTTTGATGCGATACTGTTTGCATTCCTCTAAATCCTATTATTTTTATGATATTGCATTAGTCAATCAGATATTTAATTAATTTTTACTATTTAACTTTAACAGTTTGTCCCTTTCAGCATTGAACTGCATTGACTGACCGAATGAATAAAACTTTTTCGCAAATTATTTTGCAATATAAAGAGAAGTATTTAATGCCTGGATGATTAAAATATACTGGCAATAAAAGCAGAATCAAAGATCTATAAAACCAGTAAAGATATTTTGCATGAAGGATATTTCTTAAATTTCCTTTGTAATTGACATAAAATTGGAAGAATTTTAAATATTATTCACAAATAAAAGACTTAATGCTGATGTTTCATAATGACCTTTGAGCTTACACATGGTTCTAGAAAATTAATATATTTAAATCTCTACGGCTGTATACCTCTGGACAGAATATTAAGAAATGGAATAACACTTTTGTACAAGCAACAGAATTTACAATATAAAAGGAAGTGTATTAGTATTTTAGTAAGTATATAAAGAGCAATATTTGTGGAAGATATTAGGACCTTTTCATTCTCAGTAGCTGAATATGTCGCAATAGAAAACAAAGATGCATTTCTAGTTTTACTGTATTTTTTACTGCGTGTTATTTTATTGTAAAAAGCATTTCTAAGTTAAATCCAATGTGCACAATAAAATAATATGTAAAATTGATGTATGCAACAAAATTCAATATACAAAATAAAGTTTCATTCAAAAATCCATTAAAATAGTTTAAGAAATGAAAAACAAATGTTATGAAAAATTAATTTTGTAAACATCTAAAACTTTTAATCAAATTTTGATCCCAAGTATTATCTTAAATTAACTTTTCCATGAGGGCTACATTCTTAGAAAAAAAAGGATTGATGATTCTTAGTAATAGGCAAGTTATATCATTAATATAACTTCTATTTTTGAGAAAAATTGGCAGATTTTATTTAAAAATAGTTTTTGAGATTAATTTTGCATGTTGTACTGATTTCATAAATATATTCCATTAAATGTTACTACAGCAAATAATGAATCTCGATTCGGTCCCCTGAAAGTAATTTATCTCTTTGAAAAATCGTACCCATTCTAAAACGTTACCTCATGAATATGAAACGGAATTCTATTTGATGTTGCTGATGAAACTTTGTTCTTGAAATTAGATTTATTATAGTCTGTTCACCCTGCTTGCATTAACCTGCATCATAGGAAGGGTATATTAAACTGTGCTTAAAAGTATGCTCAAAATACAGAGATTTTTTTGATATATTAAGAAATCTGCAATTTTTTAGTTGGATCGAAATTACTTGAAACTATGTAAATTATCTTGCTGTAATATGTGTCCAAAATAATTATGGAATTTCATTAACAATTTGATACTTACGCATTAAAAACTATTCCCAAAATCAATTAGGTTAATCTGTTGATTTAACTCGTTCTTTTTAAAGTGAATTTGAGTCTCTTATTTAATTGCAACGTGCAAGTAGTTTTCAAATTACTAATATAATAGCCCAGATCTGTCTCTCGGTAATGCTCTGACGTCACCAACAATAAAACTCGCGCCACAGCACTGCGAGACGTGAAACAGCATTATTTCATTGTTAGAGAACCTAAATTTCAGCCATTTTAAATTTAAAAGAGTAATTGTCGTGCTAATTTCAAATTTAATAGCTCTAAAATAGTGAAATGAAATTTGCTATCGATTGATATAAAATTTATCTCGCTATGATCAATAATTCCAGAGAAATTTTAAGTTATATGAATCTTATATTTAAAATTAATTTCCGTTTTTTAATAGAAAGTAGTAAACAACGTTAGTGGTATATCATGCGCGTGATATAGTTTGGACGCCACGATGCATCTGATTAGTTATTGCAATTGTGATGATATAATTTGATAATAATTTTTGGCAACGTTTGACAAGCAGAGAAGTGATTTTTTTTATTAGAATTTCGAAAAAGAATGCCTTTGAAGTTTTAACTTTTGACTTACTTTCGACAAGCAGAGAAATTCATGGCTATTGAATTATAATAAAATTGTTAAACAACGGGAAATACTTCACACGGAATGTTGTTAATCAAGAGGTTTTTTGAATAAAAAAATATGTAAATAAAAAAATATTTCCTGTCATAAAACATATATTTATTTTATTTGTTTTCAATCAATGTTAAACATTTCTCTCGCGTATATATTTATTTAAACACGTCAGGTTTGACGGGAAATCTCTCGAATGAAGAGGCAATTTGCACCCGTCATACCATGACGGGTGATTTTCTAGTTTTTAAAGAATAACCGAAGCACTTGAAATAAAAATAACACATTTGGGTAGATTGATGCTAAAACAGGGATTGTTGTAAGAAAAGTTGCAAACTGTATTTTCCCGAATAAAAGAACAGCTCTTATTTTAATATTTGCTCCAAAGACACATTAGGGCTTATCTTCGGGGGGATGTCTTATTTTTTCATACATAATTTGCGTTTATTCATTTAAATGAATTGCATTTATTTTCTATATGGTCATGTACAAAAATTTATATTTTTTCAGATACAATCATATCGTTTTCTTCTGGAACATCATCTTAAAGTTCGAAACACTGAATTTCGCGCCACTGTATTTCCTGTGAGATCAATGGTCCTAATCTCTCATGTGCAGCAATAGATCTCTCTTTAAATGAGAACTTCTTGTCCATGTAGACTGCTCGTGGGGCATTATCAACACAGCTTGTCTGTTATTTTATCTCATGAATTGCAAGCGCACGTTTAATCACTTTAGTGTTTCCAAACTGAACATTGTAGCCCAGCTTCTTAGAGGCAGTTCATATTGCCGGAGGAAGCCATCTATCCAGTGTAGTGATTCTTTGAATTCTTCTGGCGATATATCTAACTGCAGTGTCGTTTCATAGTCCTGTTAACGAAGCCAAAAATCGACGAATAGTAAAAAAATGGTGTAGTTTTGAAATTTGGCATAGTTTTTGGGGGTAGGTCCTAAACGACATACTACGATAGGGGGTGCGCGGGGAGTACAGGGTTTTTTTAAAGGGGGCGTTTTCAGTTTTTCTTAATTATCTCGAAAACTATGGGTTCTATCGAAAAACACTCAATTACAAAATTAAACTATATGAAATTTCCTACAAAAAGTTAATATTTCTAAAATTTCTTTTTGTAATGGTAAAATCGCTCAAAAGTGCTGAATCAACAACCCTCATAATAACCTCATGCCTACATAATAATTATACAAGAGTAGTATTGCATGTGTCGGAGCGGGGGGGGGGGGAACAAACCCATTTGATGAACAATTATGCTCCCTTCCTCCCCTTCTATCCGTTCCCCGTATAATTATTTTTAGATAAAAGATATGTCCGAATTACGTCACAGCTAACACCGCATACATTACACTGAAAACTTTCAACGATCTCAGGCAAGAGTTTTAATATGGAATGCATATTTTCAAGCAGAAGCCAGTCATTTTATCTAATATTATGTATTCTGGTTATTTAAAATGTGTGGGAGTGTTCGCTTAATTTTCTTTTCAGGTCATCTGGAAAGTTCTGCTGTGTGCATTTTCTTCTAGTTATTTTGCACCTGCTGTAAAGGAGTGACCTTAATTGAAGTTTATATATAAATTCAGATTTTCTTCTTTCACTGGGATTATTCTAGCTTGTGTTGTGGCGTAATTTTTTATCTCAGCGCAATAATAAGAATGGAGACTTCCCCCCAAATAATCACTTTCGTCATATTATGCTGTTTTATTTTAAGAAAGGAAAAAATGCTAGTTAGAATGCTTAGAAAATTTGTGCTGTGTATGAAAAATGTGCTGTTTCTGATGACACAATTCGAAGGAGGTTTGAGGAGGTTAAGCACGAAAATTTCGGCCTTGAAGATGATGCCCTTTCTGGAAGCCCATCTTCTGTACACGATGACTTATTAAAATCCGCGTTACACATTTCAGGAACTATCACACTCACCAAATACTGAAAAAAAAACAGTGCGTGATCATTTGAAGAAGATTGGGTATGTAAGGCGCGACAACGTATGAGTACCAAACGTGTTTAACACAGCAAAATATGATTGCTTGAATTTCGGCATGAGATTCTGTGGTGAAAGGAAATGAAGAAGCTCCCTTTTTGGAATGTTTTATTGCTGTAGATGAGAAGTTGATACTATACAATAATGTTTCAAGAAAAAGATCATGGGGCAAGCCAAATGAACTTCCTCAAGTAACATCAAGTGGAGGGTTGCATCCCAAAAAATTAGTAGTTTGTGTATGGTGGGATTATAGAGGAATTATTTATTATGAATTGTTGCCTCCAAATCAGGCGATAAATTCGCAAAAAACAATGTTGACAAAAGGCAATTTTAAAAGGAGAAATCGAGAAAACGGCAAAAACTGACCAGTTCTCGGGGTGTTGTCCTTCAGCATGGAAATGCTCGATCCCACATTACGATGAATGTCAGACAAAGATTTGCGTTTGGCTGGGATAATTTGTGTCACCTTCCCCCTCAGATTTTCCCCTATTCAGGTAACTTCAAAATTCTTTGAACAGTCAGGAGTTCATTTGTTTGGAGACTGTCAAACAACTTTTTACGAGTAAACCTAACAATTTTTTTTGAAAATGAATTTTCCAGCTACCGGAACGTATAGAACAAAATTGTACCTATGTGATTAAATAATTTTTTTTATGTTCATTCTTCTGCTTCATTGATATTTATCATCAGAAACATCAGAACTTTCCGGATGACCCAATACTTACACAATATGATGCTTTTTATGTTTAGCTTAGAAGTATGGTGAAGATAATCGAGCATGCATTTGGACGTTTGGGAAACATCGACAAATTGGGTTCAAAATTCATCGCAGATCTACAAATTCGGTGTAAAGGCCATATACTAAAATTTATCTATCTAACATGTTGCGTTTTTCAGTTATCGCATTCACAAGCGCGCGAATAGATAGACCGATAGACGGTGAATCTATAGAGGGATTTCGTCCAAATGTGAAACAGTTTGGCAATATAACCATATGCCATATTTCATGCATATACCTTGTTGCATTTTTGAGTTATTGTGTTCACATGTACATGGACGGACAGACTTCCTCTTGATGAATTGTGTCCACAGTTTGATGCAGATCTGCAATTTGGGTACTCAAACCAGATATCATATTTCATTCGTCCAGCTCGTTCTATTTTTGAGTTATCACTTTCATAGACAGATACAATTCAAAATCTAATTTTTTCCCAATTGATACAGTAATTAGTAAAACTTCGGTTAACCGTCAGTTTCTGTTATTCGCCATCGACTAAAACCTAAAGTTTGAGCCCCAAAGACACAGAAGGAGTCCATATCATAAGACTCAATTTTAACCATATGCTTGGCGCAGTATGGCCAAAAAATGGCTCTTGCGCCAGTTAAACCCCACACAACCAACCAACCACAGAAGGAGATGGCAGATTATTTTAAAGTAAGGTAGGTTTGTTGTATTACAACACATTTCTGTACATTACTACTCATATATTGAAGTTTAAATTGATCGTTTTGTAAAATTAAATACAAATATGCATGTATTATTCTCTTTTAAAGTTTTTTATGGTTATTTTCGTCCCAAGGCAGCAATGAAACCAAGTTACTGTGCATATGCATTAAGAGATTTCTGTTATCCGTCTATTCGGTAATCCGTCCCAGTCCTGATCGGACGGTTAATCGAAGTTTTACCGTAGTTCCAAAATAAGAAGAATAATCAAAATTTCTCTCTAAAATGTTTTGACAGTTGCATTACTTTCTCTTCGTATAAAAGAAAGTAAAACAAATTATTGAATTACAATATTGAATTATTTATAAACTTGTCTTATTTGTAACTCGTCGACGATAAGTTTTACAAATAAACAATAATGCCTAATAATATCATATTGCTCAAATACGCACAAAAATGCTTCATTTTAATTTTTATCGCTTCACAATGAACTTAAATTCTTATTATTTAAATAAAAATAAATACGCTATTATTTTTTATTTTGGATTTTAAAAGAAAAAGAGTAAAAACTACATTTATTTTCGCTTTAAAAAGCATGTTGTTATTTAAGGAGATAGATTCGATACATAAAGTTAATTTTCAGTTGCAGAAATACGCCATGAATAAAATAAAACTAATCTAGAATGAATGCAAAAATCCTAATAAAAATCTCGCAATTTTGAATAAGTTCTTTCTTTTTGATAATGTTCTTTTTTTCATCCTCCTTCAAACGTTTTCCGAAGTCTGAAAGAAGTAGAATTACTTTTTCGACCTTTTATGAAATTCTTGTAGCTTTTATCCGCTTCACTACGATGCTCTTTTAAAAGAACCCAATTTACATTTCTCAGTAAATATTTATTCAAGGAAATTTAATGCATTTTATAATAGACGGGGTAAAAGAACGTCTCGTAGTTGTCAGAGAAAGCTATTTTATGTCGAGAAGGTAAGAAGAAATTAAATTAGGCCTCCGAAATAACAAAACTTTCACTTGATATAGAAAAGAGAGAAAGAAGATTTCTCCTCCTATACAATTAATTCTTAGAATAAAATATGCTTGTTCAAAAAATGGCTGAATATAAAAATAGCCGAACTCGCACAATGAAAGAATTGTTGATTGTATTACAATAATTAATTGAATCTTGATTAAATTTTTATAAATAATTGAAGTAATAGTTTTATGTAAGTTGAAAAATATTGCTTGTTTTTCGGTTTGTTTCTAAAACAGAAAAATGGCTTTCTACAGTTATTGAAAAATAATATCGTTTGATATTTTTCCAAGAATATAATATGCTTCTACAAAAAAATGTTGTTCTACGTTAATTTTAAAAAATATCAAGAAAAATTTAAATATTGATAATAAATTTAATGTTTCATATAAATGAAAAGAATACTTTAGTAATCCTATCACATTTCGTTAAATTTTGAAAAAATACTGATAAAAAGATTTCGCAACTTCAGATTATGTTTTCGTCTCTTCAATTCTACTATATCGCTTTTTCACTAAAGGCCACTGTGTAATATTTGATTTTTCTAAGAGAATTTTTTTAGCAGCTGAAAATAACTGCATATTACTTTCAAAAATATTTTTAAAATCAATTAAAATACATGCGAACTTTAAAAATGTAAGCTTTATAACAGAAGAAAAGAATTTAAATTTAGAATTAGTGTAGAAAACGGTTTGAAAGAATTAGATATAGTTTGAGTATACATTCATTTTTAATATTATTAAAACTTTTGTTTTCAAAATTAATTTCATGAAGAATTTTATTCTTGTCATTCATATCTTTTTGAATTTCTGTCCGACATTTTACTTTTTTGTAAAATGATAACGAAATGATTTTACAGAACTGAAAACACATGTTCCAATCCCTAATCTCCCTAACAATTTCATGTTTGTTGCTTGAATTAAACATATCAGATTCTTTTGTACAAAGAGTATCCAAGCAATTTTTTTACAGATAATTGTGACTAAACGTACCTCAATAATATTCTGATATATTTGAGATTGGAACAACACTCATATTTTAATATAAGTTATTTGCTATATAATATATTCATTAAACACTTATATTTAACTTGTCTAGTTTCATGTTTGTAAAGACGGAATTTTGTAATCGATTTTTCACTCGCTTCCTAATTGTTTCAAATAGCTTTGAAATGTTGTATAGTCGTGTATTCTCGGTGACAATACACTATTATAATACTTTCAGAATTTAATTGTCAGTTAATAGATTAATACAATTAAATTTTGATTCCATTCACGTGGCACCGCCTGTTGATGAATTTAGGAAAGAACTGATTTCAAGATTCCATAATATTTGTAATAGTGAATAATAAATTGAAAACTCAGATGCAGAAAATAATTCAAATAAAAAGAAATTCTACGTTATAGTGCCAAACTATTTTAATGAAATTTATTTTTCAAATAATTTTCACATGTTGAAAATGCACGAGTATCTTAAAAACCGTTTGATAACCAACTAGAATAGAATATTATTCGTCATTTAGAAGGAAATATTTATTAAAAAAGTACCAAAACAATTTGATAGCCAACTAGAATAGAATATTTTTCTTCATGAAGTAAATCTTTATTAAAATAGCAGTAAAATCATTTAATAGCCAACTAGAATAGAATATTATTCTTCATGTAGAAGGAAATCTTTATTAAAAAAGTAGCAAAACCATTTGATA
>BGPR01003324.1:27766-45059 GCA_013235015.1 Araneus ventricosus | reverse complement strand
AACCATTTGATACCCAACTAGAATAGAATATTATTCTTCATGTAGAAGGAAATCTTTATTAAAAAAGTAGCAAAACCATTTGATACCCAACTAGAATAGAATATTATTCTTCATGTAGAAGGAAATCTTTATTAAAAAAGTAGCAAAACCATTTGATAGCCAACCAGAATAGAATATTATTCTTCATGCAGAAGGAAATCTTTATTAAAAGAGTAGCAAAAACGTATAAGACAATACAATTGCATTACAGTAGACTCTCTCTAACCCGACACATATGGGACTGGACACCTGTAAGATTATAGGGAGTGTCCGGGCTATAGATGGTCAATAGAAAAATATAAACTGCATTATGCTGAAATTGGGAAGGTTTCAAGTTTTAACAGGAAAGAATGACTCATCACCAAGCAACATGTTCCAACAGGTGCGTCGGACTAGTGGAAGTGTCGGATTAAAGAGAATCTACTGTATTTTATACGTTGATTGAAGTGCTGGTCACTTTATAGATATTGCCATAAACGCACACTGAAAATCCGCATTCTGCCGTAGAAGCTTTTGAGGTTTGGAGGTTGCAATATATATGATATCAATATATTAGGAGACTTTTGTGAAGATACGGTTATGAAACAGAATGTTGGTTACGTAATCGTTTTCAACAGAACTTAAAAGTTGTAGACTTATGCAAATGCTTCATAAAGTTGAACATTATTTTCATAAACAGATATAATGCAGTCAATACTTTGCTCACGTGATATACGTGAAATACGCTCCGCCAATTTAATTTTCGGATTTATTGCACGTCTTGAAGATAAAAAATCAGATGTTACATGGCATGCGAAGTTACGTTTGTCATCTGACAGTGACGTTATAATTGATTCTATTGCATTTAGAAAAATATGCGCTCTCACTTTCAAGATAAATACAGGGTCGTCATAAATTATTGGACCCATTTTGAAAAATTGATCATTGTAGCATCATAATTTTCAAAAAAAAATTATAATGCTACAACTACGGTTTTTTAAAAATGTGAGCGCATTTTCAAAAAGTTTTTTTAGATAGGAAACACGCCGTTAGGGCGGTCTAAGTGGTCATAAATTATTGTTCATCTTCCATTTTTGAGAGTCATTATCTGCCAAACTATTAAAGCTATAAGAAAAATAAAAGCATGCATTTGTAGGGAATTTTACAGTCTTTAATTTGTTAATTCAATTGTAATTCGAAAACTCAATATTTTTAGAGATATTCAAGAAAAACTAAAAAAAGAAATCAGAAAACGCGCATTGGCTTCTGCTGATGAATATCCATTGCGTATGGAAATCTCTCGCTGTAGCAAACTTTGGAATGGTTCAAGATAATAAAATTGTATTGATATTTCTGTGCTTTTCTTTTTTCGGCAAATTTCGTCGAGAAAGCACTAAACATTTACCAAATGACACCACATATGTCACTTTGGGGTGATGGATATCACCCCAAAGACTGTTTCTAGCTCTACATTACACAAAAATGCTGCAACACATAGCTAATTATTTACAAAAAAGTAACATAACTTACAATTAAAGAGAAATAAAATGAAATACAAATATAACTTAGAATTAAAAAAAATGAAAAAAATATTTGTAAATTCATGAAAATACTCATAAGTATTTACAAATCGTATACGAATATGTAGAATGATCAAATGTAGAAATTGATATTCCTTTCAAGGATGCGATAAAATAGTCTATCAAACTTGTGGGACAATACTCATTGCTAGTAAATGCCTAAAATAAAAATTAATGCTTTAAGTTTCATAAAAAAGCTTGAGTTTAGTTATATTAACGTCCCGTTCTGAAGCAACACGAGGGTTATTTTGGGACGAACCTCGTAATTTTGAACTTCGGTCAGATGACAAGGACGGAGCCTCAGTTGACACCCCCTTTCCAAACTTCCGCGCCACACCAACGCCCGTCTATTCCTGTGTTTTCTAAACCCTATGGGCGAGTCGTTGGGCATGGGTTGTGGGTACCACATCAGCGGGAGGACGTTTGGACCTCTACGACTACGTATGATTTAAAGTAGAGCATGACCAATACACGACGGATCTTCAGTAGGGTGGGCCGAAAAACACTTTTTTTCGAAATCGCTATTCTAATAGTGCGGAAATGGTTCTCTCTGGGTTCAATAAACACGGTGTCAAATATTTTTTTGATTTGATAATATCTTCTGCCCCCGCATCGCACTTGAATTTTGGTAATTTGGGTAAAAATTGCAATTTTTACTCGGTGTAGGAAATATAATTATTTTTCAATATTTCTATTCTAATGGTGCTGAAGAGGTGCACACTGGGTCCAATAAGAAAGGTGTAAAATATTTTTTCGATGGAATAATATCTTCTGTTCCCGTATCGCAATTGAAATTTTGCAATTTTTGTAAAAAAGTACACTTTTTCTTGTCTTTTCATACAGGAAGCGACTTCGGAATATTGCTGATAATGCTGATAGAAAGGCTCACAATTTATATTTAAATCATACACAAACGCAGAGTATGTAGATTATGAAGATGAAGAAACGAATTGTTCTTCAAATATATCTGAAATAATTTTGACTCTGAACACTTACAAACCATCAACATCGAACCGTTTAATCTCTCTTACTGATCCTAAGTACAAACAATTAACTTCGTTTGTAGCTAAATCATCACAAGTGCGACTTGGCCTCCTTTCAACTGCTGTGGCTGGCGACAGGTTTGGCGTCTCGGACCGGGATGTGGCTGCAATTGCTTCAAGTGTTCTTCACGATGTCGGTCTCATAACTAGCAAAAACTCAGATTTAGTGGTTGACGAAAACAAGCTGCGAAGGGAAAAGGCTAAAGTTAGAAAGGATTTAAAATTCCAGGCTTTAAGCGAAGCTCAGGCATTACCGTTGAAGGGGCTGTATTTCAATGGTCGTAAAGATTCACGAGAAAAGCAAAAGAGGAACGTTTATGTCTTATTGAAGAACTGAGTTCACGTTACATTACTCATTTGGCACCGCAAGACAGATTTTCGCGACTATTATCGGATATTTTGAAGGGATCACAAGAGATCTTTCTCAGCTTTTGACAATTGGCTGTGACAGCACATCTGTTAATACCGGATGGAAATCCGGTGTAATTCGGTGTTTGGAATTGAAACTTGGTAAACCTCTTCAGTGGGTAATATGTCTCCTGCATTTTAATGAACACTTACTCTGAGGCATCTGTTTGAAACGTTGGATGTGTCAACAAATGGTCCCAAATCATATTCTGGTAATTTTGGGAAGGCGCTCCTTACATGTGAAACTTTGCCAGTTACAACTTTCGAAATTATTGACGGCGAATTACCAACAACTGATAGACGTGACTTAAGCAAGGATCAAATGTACTTATTAGAAATATCTCAAGCGTTGCGATTGGGGAATTGTTCTGATGAGCTGGCTAGACGCAATCCTGGTACATTATCACATTCACTCTGGTTGACAACAGTCAACAGAGTTCTAAGATTATATATTAGTTCTCCAGCTTCTTCTTTGAAGTTGAAACAAATCGCTGAGTTTGTTATGAAAGTTTACACTCTAAACTGGTTTAATATAAAGTCTAAACACTCGCTTAAATATTGATCTAAGCATGTGTGGAATACTATTTCTAGATCCAGGTATTTATCTCAAGACCTCAAAGACGTCATTGATGGAGTGATTTGTAGAAATTCGTCCTTTGCTCATCCTGAGAATATCTTGCTATGTATGTTGAAGTATGAAAGAGTGTACATCAGATAACTTGCTGCACGACGTATAATTAAGTCTAGAGAGTCATCGTCCAATGTAAAGTCAGTACGTGTCTTTTTCCACCATAACTTAATTTTGAAGCAGCTGACTATACGGAAATGATTGACTGGTCTTCAATTACCATTACTTCTCCACCAATCCTTCGTAATATATCCACTGCCTTATTTAGATCCATTGTGCGTGATAAGAAAAATCCAGAATGGGACTTCGTTTACTTCCCATGTGACACACAGGCAGTGGAACGGTGTGCCAAGTTAGTGACAGAAGCATCCATTAAGGTCTATGGGTTTCAAAATAGAGGCGGGTTCATTAGATCCACATTCTTTTCCCTATGCCTGAATTCGACAATAAGGCTGATTTCAAGCCTCTTCCTGCTGATTAAGTGCAAGTAAACTTTTGGTATTGGCATGTCATAACATTCTATGGTTACAATATCCTTAACAAATATTATATTGATATATTATGACTCAGCAATTATTTAATAATTTCCAGGTAATATAATCAATTGTACAATACAATACAACAATAAACAGTGTTTGTACCCATCTATTTTTCATGTTTGATTTATTTCTATAACACATAAAAAAAGTGCACTTTTTTTAAAAAAATGCAAAATTTCAATTGCGATGCGGGAACAGAAGATATTATTCTATCGAAAAAATATTTTACACCTTTCTTATTGGACCCAGTGGGCACCTCTTCAGCACCATTAGAATAGAAATATTGAAAAATAATTATATCTCCTACGCCAAGTAAAAATTGCCAATTTTTACCCAAATTTCCAAACTTCAAGTGCGATGCGGGGGCAGAAGATATTATCCAATCAAAAAATATTTGACACCGTGTTTATTGAACCCAGAGAGAACCCTTTCCGCACTATTAGAATAGCGATTTCGAAAAAGAGTGTTTTTCGGCCTACCCTAATCTTCAGTGGAATCGGGTCTCGAACCTGGAGCCCTCCGGCCCCAAAACTGAAACCTTACCACTAGGCCAAAGCGGCTTTTAAAAATGAAAATAAAAAAATGACGGGTGGCTGTCTTTTCAAACAGCCGCTGATGTTTAAGGCGTAGGACTACTTTATTCGCGTGACTCTTTTGTTTCTCGAAGTTCCTCGTAAGTTTTCTTGGTAACTTCTGTTGTTACCCTTTATCTCTAAAATAAGGCATTAGTTATTTTTTTATATATGTAGTTACCGAGATATAGAGGATCTCCCATACAACGCTTTTTGTGGCGTTTTGGCGTGTGAATCAATTTCCTTCTCGAGACCCCAATAGGAGGAACGTAGTCCTACTTTAAAAAACATTGAGAAATGTTTTTAGTGGAAGTTAAAGGTAACTTTAATTTTTATTATTTTTTAAACAAATGTTTTTAGTGGAAGTTAAAGGTAACTTTAATTTTTATTATTTTTTAAACAAATCGAAATAGTCTCCTAATTATGAACTTGACTTTCCAAATGTAATACAAACAGAATGCTATTTAAAATAACAACAGCTCTGCACTTCTTTTCTATCATATGAAGCTTTATCGCTCTGGTACTTACAGTACTTACTCGACTGCAGTGTTTTTGGATGCAGCTCCAATTGGGATTGGAAGCCTTGGGTTTAGTTTAGTCTGATTAGATTAGCATCTCGTTTTGAAACTACATGAGAGCTATTTTAGGAAGTACTTGATAATTCTGAACCTTAATCAGATGACGAAGACTCTCTTTACAAACTTGCATACCACACCAGAGGAAGAACATTCGACCCCCTATGGATTTAACGTGCACCATGCCCGTTACAAACCTTTGGGTTAGACTAAACTAAGAGATAGACAATGACACAAACACAGATTAAATTGCGATAAATCAAAATCCTTAAAAGTTAAAAACTTTCCTTTACTATATTTATAAAGAAACCGATAGTTTGAACAACCTCCTCAAACAAAATCGGAAGAAGAACACAAATTCAAACACTTTTATCGAATTCGTAGACGAAAAAGTAACTAAAAACCAACTTCTTTTATACGCCAGAAACACATACCTTGCAAAGTTCTGGAAAGAAAGGGCTAGATAAAAAAAAAGGAAAGAGAAAAATTCTAACGGAGTCAATATGTTTCCCGAGAGAAAAAAACTACAATAATGATAGGGGATGTTTTCAGAAGCTGAAGGCGAGACTTCCCCTCGCATCGAGAAATTCCTTTGTGCCCGGCCATGTCCTTTGAGAGCGACCCGCACCAAATAATCTCCCCGGCTGAAAAGAAGATCAGGTCAGCCCTTGAAAAGATTGCTTCTTACAATGTTCTTTTGGATGGAACAACACGGCGCGAAATGGAAAATGTTGGATGGCACTGCAAACACTGCAGGGTGGACAGTAAAAGTGAAATACCTTCTCCTCGTTCGGGAGATAAGAAAATAATCTCGGGAGGAAACCGAAAAGTATTGTTTCTCCAGACATTGTATGAGTTTGACTGATACGAAGAAGGCCAGAGGAATTGGAATGAATCGCCCTACATATCTGGGTTTTTGTTCTTAATGCACGGATGGTGGCATGCCGCCGTGGAAATAGGTATGCTTAGTTTTCGTGTTATCTTCTTGAGTATTTCATAGTCAAGCAATACAGAGGAATGCAATATTGATTAAGATAAACCAATAATATTCTTATCAACTATAACATTTAAATAATTAATTGTAATTGACTTTTTTTATTTTCTCGTATACAAAGTACACATAGAGAAGGTGTTGAAATCGTAAAAGAAAGGAACAACCTCGAGATTTTGATGAATGTCCACGTTTCAATGTCTGCTTGTCTGAACGCAATAATTAAAAAGCGGAACTAGCTAGGCAATTGAAATTAGGTCTGTGATTTTTGCCAAAATTGTGAACCTGTATCGAATTTTGTAAGAAATACATCAATGGGACGTTTGTCTGTCAGTCTGTCTATCCGTGCATTCACGAACAAGATAAAAATGCAACAAGCTAGATAAATGAAATTTGTTATTTGCTTTTTACATCAAAATTGTAGATCTGAATTAAATTTTGGATTCAATCGGTTGATGGGATTAAGTCCAAAATGCAATCTTGATTGTCTTCGATAATCTACGATACTAAACACAAAACGTGTTATACTGTGTAAGTAGAGGAGAGAACACTCTTTTCGGGTCCATTTACAGCATCATGAGATAATTTTTTAGTTCTCTATAAAATATTCTGAATTTTTCTTTGCAGTGCTTACTTAAGAATTATTTTTAATTGATCAATTAAGTTTTTAGAAATAATAAACAATATGGCAAATGGTATAAAACCATTACAAGGGAATCAACAAGAAGTCACGTGCAAAATGAAAAAAGAGAGAGAGAGATCTAAAATAGATTAGGCATCTACAAGGGTTGGAAATTTAATAGTAAAAATCATATTTTTCAGCCGGTACTACATTGGTATCAGCTTGAACCGTTTATAGTCCTTTGCTCTAGTCGCCAGAGTTGTGTACAGCTTATTTCCAGAGATGTGAAATTCGTAGAAGACCTTATACCGTACCAGTTCTGTCTATGGTTTGGATAGAGCGATTTATCGTCTTGAGAACCTTTGAAACTGTTAGGTAGCTAATGTCACGAAGTGGTTCCTTCTTTTTTGGAATCAAATCATAATCACAGGGGCTTAAGTCCGGGTAGAGCAACTTCTAGCCCCAGCAAACAAAGAACCCAATCACGTGCTCCTACCGAACTGTTTCAAAGATTCTTAAAGCAACAGATTACTCCATTCGAGTCATCAACAGAACTGGTACTGCGTCGGGTATTTTACGACTTCCACATCTCTGAAAACAACTTGTACACAACGCTGGTCGAAGGGCTATACATAATTCAAGCTAGAACCAATGTTGTATCAGCTGTAATTATATTGTTGTGTTGAGTGCTATTCATAGAAAAGTCGACGATCTTAGAAAAATAAATTTATTTGACACTCAACATATAATAAACACTAAAACATTAGTTGGGTAATTTCCTTTCAACTATTTCTCCGCTGGGGCGGGTGAATACAATATCATCATTCCGCAAGGGCGGATAGTCATTAGAATTACCGTAATTCCGCAGGGGCGGATTTTAGATAGTTCACAGGTTAGCACTCTGCAAGGGCAGATGGAGTGGGTTGACCACCATATCGAATACGAACCACTGCTCAGGTGGGTGGCTGCTCTCTTCCGATCTAAGTTCGTAATGGTTGATTAGATGTCGGGAGCTGTAGGTGGCGCTTCAATTGCGCGTTACCTAACAAGTTGCCACTATTAAATTTCTAACCACTGTATAATAACAACGGTTACTGAGACAAGCAAGAAAAACTATGCTCTCGACGATCTTTAATGGTTTAATTTTGTTGGGTTAACATTATATGTTGAAGGTGGTCATGTTTCGTAATTTGGTTTGTGGTTAAAGAATAGGGTGCTACCCAAACCGGTACGCCATTCGCAGATTTTTACCTAACTTCAGCACGAGGGCGCTTGACCCACGAGCACACCAGTCTTCTGAGATGGAATTTTTGATAGAACCTCCAACTATAGAATGAGGCCGCGGTGGCCTAGTGTAAGCTGTACAGAAGTACAGCTTGGGGGCCATAGGGTTCCAGGCTCGAAACCCATTTCCACTGAAGATCCGCCGTGTATGGGGCCTGTTGCACGTTAAATCATACGCAGTGACCAAACGTCCTCCCGTTGGCGTGGTGCGGAAGTTTGGAGAGGGGGTACCATCTCAGGTGTTTTCCTCGTCATCTGACCGCAAGTTCAAAATTACGAGGTCCGTCTCAAAATAGTCCTCGTGTTGCTTCAAAAACGGGACGTTAACACATTGTGTGTGGGATACGAATTAGATGCTAGCTCAAATAAGAAGACTAACTGTAACTGTGCTTGCTCTAGACAATGTTTATACCATAAAAGAAAAAGTGGACGTATTTCTGCAGGCATCTATTAACATGTCCAACTTATCTAAACTAGTAAGCAAGTCAAATTCTTGATTTAAAAGTTTGATGTTGGGTAATTCGAGAAAAACGTATTTTTACGTTTTCCGATTTCAAAGTGTTAATATAAATAAACTGAACTAAACAGCATCCAACCATTGAAAGAGAAACTGAAATGCATTCACAATCACTTCAAAATAAGAATAAAGGCACAAATTTCATTGCCCTTTCAAATGCAAATGTAGCCCAGGTTCTATGTGGATAAATTTCGCTGTGCGTATGACAGTAAAGCATAGCACGTTTCAATAGGTTTTAAGAAGAATAGAAACAGTAATTTATTATATTTTAAAATACAAATAGATAAACTAATTTTACAGAAGTATGTGAGGATGAGCATATTTTTCCCAAATATTACTATTCTTGCTAACCTGTGAACAAATTTTACCCTATCCAAACTAGTTTAGATTAAGGCCAACAGCAAAGACACCAGATTTCATTAAAAAATGAAAAAAAAAACATCCGAAGGTAATTTTGACATGAAATTAATGTCACATTCTCAGACAAGAGTGAAATTTATCTTTTGATGAGATTCTTAACAAATATTTACTCTAATTATTTATATATATATTTGGATAACACATTAATTGAATCAGTTCCAATTTGGTTGTTTCTTTAGGGGCCGTTCAAATATTACGTAAGCACACAAGGGGGGGAGGGGGGTTTGAGATTTGCTTATTTTTGCTGACAAGGGGGAGGGGGAGCATGAGTGATGCTTACGTAAGACATTAAAATCACTTTATTTCCGAAAATATCTTGTAACTTGCACAAATAATTTAATTTTAAAAAATTAAATTTGAAAAAAAAAGTTAAATTTGGCAAAAGAAAATTAAACCTGATTTTTGTAAGCTTAAACTTGAAATTGTAAGGAAATTAAACATTTTTTTTCATTTTAAGCCGAGTTAAGAGTTTATTTGAATTAAGTCCTAAAATTTTTAAAATTAGATTATTACTGTTATACGTTTTGTAAAAAAAAGAACGGGGTGGGGGGTTGCAGTTTGCTTACGTAATTCAAAGAGGGGGGTTTGCGATTTGTTTATTTTTGCTGACAAGGGGGGGGAGGGGGTCAAAAAATAACCAAAAACATGCTTACGTAATATTTGAACGGCCCCTTATGGCAAAACCATCAGATTTCGAATACATAACTTTTAATAAAAACAATTTAGAATCTAGCTTCGGTACTGCTTGTATAGGGTAGTCAAACTAATTTCTATGATGCTGAAAGTAATGAGCTCGTAAGAATGTCTGGGAGGATGCAAAGCATCAGTTGGCGAAATTTTTATCACCTGGATGTGGACAATTTTATTCATGAATATCAGAAGATCAGATGAGGAAGCTTAGTCTTGTTGTTTTTTTCCTGGCATTTGGTACTCGGAATTCGCAATGTGCTTCTGGATATCATACTGTCCCTGTTCCAGTCGGTTAGGATATGGGAAGAAATGGTGGAAGTACTAGATTTGGTGTTCTGTTTCTTCAAGGGATGTCGGACACGGATTTATCCGTGTCAATAAACAACTGGTGAAACCAGGGAAGTTTCCGAAATAGAAAAATCAAGGAAGAGAACAGGAAATGTGTGTTCTCTAAGTAGTAATATACTTCTGGTCAGAGAGAGAAACGAAAACTACGAGAATAAGATTCCTTTGACAGATATAGCCTAAGTATCCATTTTGTTTTCTGCAATCTCATAGGGTGCTTGAGGGCAGATATTTGGATTGAAACTCTGTGATGTTCGGCGGCTGTTTAAAACCTCATATCAGTGTATAAGAGTGAATGAAGCGGATGTTCTCACATTTGTGACATTTCATCTGAAGAATCAGGTCCAGTGACACGCAGGGCGTATCATTAATAAAACGATTTATTTCAATTATCCATATTAAGATAAAAGTAGCCAGAAAAGGAAAATTTTCAGTTCATGTATTCCCCTCATTGATTTCTGATTCCTCACTTTTCAGAAATATCTTTAAACGTTAGATTACTTAGAATGATTTGAAGTTACATTCACATATCTATTAAGCGAAAATTATGAAAAATAATGCATGAAGACTATTTTGATAGAAGTGTACCTATGTAGGTCCTTTTATACTGTAAGTGTCATTTACTATATTTGATACATCTTAAGAAAAATAAAAGAATGTTGAGGATCTTCTGTTGACTTAATAATAAATTTCTCCATATAAAATTTATGAAATTGTGTTTTTCGAACTCGGGCACGTCTAAAACGTGGAGATTCATCAAAATGTCTAGATCAATTTTTTCGACAATTTATTTCTCTTTACATACTTCGCATACGAGAAAGTAAAAAAAGATACAGACGTATAGGGTAAAAACACAGTCATTTTTCGAGATTTGAAAATCTTTCGAGTAGTGTCAAAAGTTTAATTTTTTTCAAAGAATCCTCTGAATTTTATCCAAATTGAAATGCCATCTATGCATAAAATTAGCAAGTATAACATATATAAATGTATACGGTAGAAACTACTTCGCTAAACAAACCCGAACTAAAAGTTTACAAGAAGATTCCTCGCTTCCTCGAAATGAATGATATTAAATTAAGCTTAAGTAGGCGAAAGGGAAAATTAATATGCAAGCTTTTAATGTCATTTAGCCCTTTCAAGGGTGCTACACATTTCGCAGAGGATTACTCGGCCATTCTGCGAGGCAAAGGTAATGGTTGCAAAACGAATGTCGGGTCCATCTGCCGCATTTATCGGGTTTAATTAATCGCCTCGCCGGTCGGGGGCCGCGCAGACACTGACATTAGTCCCCGAATTTACATGTCCATTACACGAAAATGTGAGCGCATCAAGTTCCATTGATGTAGTTAAAAGCGGATTGAACTGCTTTATGAGACAAAAATGAAACGACTTGAAAGCATTGGAACTTCCATGACGAGAAAACATTGTAAAGTAAGCTCATTATTAATAATGTAAACATCCCGATAGGATCCCTTTGTTCGCATTTCCAGAGAGTTTAAAAGTACTTTTTGTTTTAATGTCGGGGACATCACAATGTGATTATTGAAATCATAATGTCTTCAAGTCAGAATGATATGAAATATACGTTTGCATTAATTTGAGAGATTCTTTATTGGAAGAGTAACTTTTACGATGGTTCTCATGACACGACTTAGGGATAATTTCTACATAGTTTTTCTGATCAAGATAGCTAGAGTAAGTTTGATTGAATTTGAACCAGCGAGGGATATGTTTATAAGAAGGGAAAAAGCCTAGGCCGTGTTTATAGTTGGACTGTCGAGCCCGGAAAAGGTGGAAATGTTGGTGGTTGTGGTGTGTGAAATTTTAATTTACCCATAACAACCTTACGATTGAAGATAGAAAGATTATTTGAATTAAGCGAATTATTGCCTCATAATAACGAAAAATTTTTATATTACAAATTTTTGATAGGTGCCACGCCTAAGAAGTTAAGAGTCAATAACTCTGTTTATCGACTATAATCCGAACTAGACATGCACACCTCATTGGAAAGCTCTCAACAATTACATTCTTTTCAGCTTCTCTCGACACAATAGATTTAACCGTCATGAAGTCAGGGTAATAAATTAATGATGATGTAGAATTTTCTTTTCTCTTTATCTCTCTTGCTGTTGAAGATAGAATGATGATTCAAACAGGCGAATTATTGCCTCATCATAACTAACAACTTTTGCATTATAACTTTTTTTATAGGTGCCACCCCTTAGAAGTTAAGAGTCAATAACTCTGTTTATCGACTATTGTTCAACCTAGACATGCACACCTCGTTAAGAAGCTCTCAGAAATGACATTCTCTTTCAGCTTCTCTCGACACAATATCTTGAACCTTTATAAAAGTAGGGCAATAAATAGTAATGATGGGTTGAAATTTTCTTTTCTCTGTATATCCCTTGCTGTTGAAGATATAACGATGATTCAAACATGTGAATTATTGCCTCATCATAACTAACAACTTTTGGTTTAAAAGTTCCTTTAGTAGCTACCATCCCTTAGAGGTTAGGACTCAATTCCCCCTTCCCCCACAAACACGAATGAACATCACGATATATAATAGGCGTTTGAGTTTTGCTATTCTTATTTCGTCCAAGATGCTGCAATAGTTAATTGTTGTTATGCAATAATTGCATGCATTTTACTAACCTTAACCCTCTGACTGCCGAATTTTTTAAAAATTACTATTTAGATGCAAATTTTGAAAACATGTTCAAATACCGTTGAACCAAGCGAATTGTTATTTGCATACAAGGCTTTATTGGTATAATATGATTCAACTTTGTAAAAGTACTAAGTAAGCCCGTTAATTTGCGAAAACGGATGATGCAGCAGAAAATAACTTACTTCCAACTAGTGGAAATCGCGGGATAATCAGTCAGAGTGCTAATCTACTTGTGCCTTCCGGATGACTGAGAGGAATTTTTGTGTTTATAACCTATTATGGTTATCAGTATGCTAACTAGCCATTAAGGACTTTTGCTTGACAATACTACAATACCGCTGGAAATTGTCCATGGATGTTACCATTTGGATTATAAGTTGAAGCTACAACTTATAATTTTTTCATTAAGCGAAACTGTTTGCAAAAAATTAGACTGATAACCTTTTTTAATATTTATTAGATATTTAATATTTTTTTCCTTTGTGATTTTCGTTTATAAAATGTTACTTAGTGAATAGTTACTAATTCCAAGAAGTTTGTGTTAAGCTATTTAGTTCTATTCATTCAAAATACGAAATAATTAGCAAGAGAAAATAAAATAAATTAAAGTAATAAATTGCAAAATACTAGTTTTTACTTAGTATTCTCTCGACACAATATCTTTAACCTTTATAAAGGTAGCGCAATAAATCGCAGGGCAATAAATAATCTATTAACACGTTTAAAAACAAAATTCTAGTTTTAAGCTATAAGCAGCACAATATTATTTTAAAACATCAAATACATTATATAAGTGTCCTATTTTATATCACTTTTTGCGTAACTTTTCAACCAATTATCTTCTCAGTGTAATGAGATTTCTTATTGACGTAAAAAAATTACGTCAATAAGAAATTTATAATCAAAAATTTATAATTAAAGTTGTCTTTTTTGTGGTCATTTCTCATTAAAGTTTATTATTACTCATTAAGGTATGAAATCATCTTTTCATATAACTTTGAATTTAAAGTGCAAAATTTGATGAATTATTTTATTGGTATCAAGAGCCCACACACTGCAAAATTTTTATAAAATTGTTTTATTTTATCACTATTTTAATTAACTGTATTTCATAGAGTTAAAATTATACTATATGTTAACAAACTATTGAAATCACATATTGGTAAATAGCAAATCTCCTCTTAGTTTTTATTCAAAATATGAAATGATATTTAAAGAGAATTTTAATACTTGTTACAATTTTATATGATTCACTTTTCAAGAATTCCACTTATTATAGAAATCGATGGAAAATTTTTATCAAAGTGGTAACGAAATAAAGTACTTTGAAACTTTGAATAGTGTGAAGAAAAAGAAATTATAATGGAATTCATGGATCGAAACTTTTCAAGCCCCTGAAAGGGAAAAGGTAGGAAAAAAAATAAAATAACCTTTCGAACATTTTATAAAAAAAATTCTTATTAAGATAACAACTTGAAGATATTAAAACAATTTCTGGAAGGCTATGATATGAATATTTCCGTAAACCAAGCGTATGAATTACGAAACTGATATAAAAGAGTGTTTTTAATTGCTAATTTATAAAAGAATCCATTGATGGGGAAAAGCCAATATTTTACCAGACACTGAAAATTATCGCAGATATGTGATCATGAATAAAGATATATTCTGCCTGAATAGAATTTTATGTCAGTTAATTAAATAAGTGCTGGAGTGTATAGAATCTTTTACTTTGAAATAAAATACAGTTCGTGGTTTTATTCATGTATTTATTGTAAAGACGGGAGGGAAATATAATTGAATTTAACGGAATATGGTGCCAATGTATCATATTATTATATTAACCCTTTTTACGAAGATTAGTTTAGCTTAGTTTATTTCATTGACGTCCCATTTTAAAGCAACGCGAAGGATATTTTGGAACGGACCTCGTAATTTCGAACCGCGGTTAGATGACGAGGACGACACCTGAGCTGGCACACCTCTCCAAACTTCCTCACCACGGCAGGGGGGGACTTTTGAACACTATATATGATTTAACGTGCAATTAGCCCCATACTCGTCGGATCTTTGGTGGAATTAGGTTTCGAACCTAGAGCCGTCAGGCCCCGAAGACGAGGCCTTATCTTTAGGCCACCACGGCCCATCCCCTTTAAGAATGAAATAAACTATGCTGTATTCATTTATCTAATTAAGTAAATTAATCCTTTTGACCCGACTTTTGCATGATTAAAATTTGACTATGAAAAGTATTTTAATTTATTGTTGACATACTAAATGAAGTATACTACGAGTTTAAAGTTTTTCACTTTTCCAGTTTCCAGGAAATCTCCTGTGACAATATGTCGCAATCGTATAGTCGACTGGGACGATTCCAGTAAAACATATGTAAACTTCTCTTTCCTGCAATAAGATTAGCATGTCAGAGAAACAACTTTACAGGTTCGTAACAATAATCTTATTACGAAGACAACAAAAACATAAGTCTGCCATTTGCAATCTGAGAGTGTTTCCAAGTTCCCTTAATCATAATTTTATTCCCTAATTCCTTAAGAACACTGAAAACATAAAAATCCACTTAAAAGTGGGATTTATTTACCAATAGGGAATGAAGTCTATTCTCCAAACGGGTTAAAGCTATTCGAAATAAAATTTTTGTCATATTCGGGATATTAATGAATTTATAATATGTAATTGACTCAAATTTTAATATTTATGATTTTCATAGATTCAACCATTACCTATACAAAGGCTGTTAGCACATTTTGTGAAAGATTTTGACAAAATATAAATCAGATTGTGCCTTACATTTTCTATTTGATTTTATTCTATTCTTATTTCTGTTCTTGATTATCATTCAGCATTTTAATTCCCATGATAGCAATACGTTTTGTAAAATTATTCTATTAGCAGGTAGTTTTTTCCCAGTCCTCTTTAGGTCTACGACTGTTCAATGTTCTTTTCAAAAGTCCGGGTGCGCAAAAGTCCATGGATGATATATTTGGTGATTTAACAGAAAAGGCATTGAAAGTGATACCAGTTTCTTGTTTCATTTTAGTCATAACATGGAAAATTTAAGAATATAGTCTAAAATTTAGAAAAATTAAGACATATAGACTATTGTCAAACGCAGTCAAATTTCTACGATTTCAATTTTCTAGTTAAGATGCCGTACTTATAATAAAGTCTTATGGATTGCTTAAATAAAATGATTTATCGGTGAAGTTTACTTTTCCACAAACCCCCCACAGATTTTTTAGAATACTTTTTTTAATATTTTTTTTCTGTTCTAGAATTCTGACGATTTTTTTTTTTATCCTTTCTTTTTACACTCAGTGCTTTCGAATGGTTCATGATCAATTACGTCTTCTTGAAAGACCTACTGAGAAGATAGGCTCTCCTTGATATTAAAATGTGGGAGTAAAAACTGACATTTGAGTCTCGGTTTCATGAATTACAAAAAATATTAAATTGACACAAAACAAACTACATCAAAACTGTCATTTAATTTATTGGGTTCACGTTAGATGATTTTTTTTTATGTCGGAAGAATCATTTTCGGAATTTCTCTTAATGGTTTTGGACGAATATATTTTGTAATAATTTTTTAACAGGAGTAAACACAATTGTCAAGAATAGATGAAACATAATCTTTTTTAATAGACAGCATCTCTAATATGCACAGCAGCTATCAGGAACAGAGTTTCTCCCCATTACTAGAGCTTAGACCGCTGGAACAGGGTTACTGGGATAATGAAGTGTAGAGAATGCTTAAAAAACTTTTACATGCGCATAAAAATTGCTGCCAATGGTAGGTTTCCACCCAAATTCTGATGCTTTAGTATTTAGCACCCAGCTGTGTATTTACATTTGGTTGCTAATAGGAAATGCTAGAAGAGGTGTACCGACCGGGAGACAAGGGGGGGGGGTAGATGCACAGGGTGTCAATCTTAGGGGCGCTAGGGGGACAAAACATTAGTGCGTTCTTGTCACTTTTTAAAGTCAAATATGATTAAGGAGCGAAAAAAAAAATTGAATTCCCAGGGAGCCATTTACCCTTCCTAAGTCACTAATGATGACTGGGATAAAAAAAAAGTCATATTTTGCTCTGAGCCCCACGTATCCATGTTAAGCCACTGTATCCAAGGAGTTGTCATTCATTTAAAAATATTCTTTCATCCACTATCTTCGACTCATTTCACATTTAAAGTTTACTTTACTTAAATTAATGTTCCACTTCGAAGCTACACGAGGACAATTTTGAAAGGATTTTTTAATTTTAAACCTTGGTCAGGTCAAGAGGACGGCACAACAGGGCAATTTTGAAAGGATTTCTGAATTTTAAACCTTGGTCAGGTAAAGAGGACAATTTTGAAAGGATTTC
>BGPR01003324.1:15059-27756 GCA_013235015.1 Araneus ventricosus | reverse complement strand
AATTTTAAACCTTGGTCAGGTAAAGAGGACAATTTTGAAAGGATTTCTGAATTTTAAACCTTGGTCAGGTAAAGAGGACGGCACAAGAGGACAATTTTGAAAGGATTTCTGAATTTTAAACTTGTTCAGGTAAAGAGGACGGCACAAGAGGACAATTTTGAAAGGATTTCTTAATTTTAAAACTTGGTCAGGTAAAGAGGACGGCCCAAGAGCCGTCCTCCAAGGTTTCAGTTCCCCTCTCTAAGCTTTCACCCCATATAAGCAGATTTAACTTGCGGGTATCTCGTCGGGGAGTCTGATCTTTGATGAAGTCGGGTCTCGAAGCCACGACCCTCCGGAGGCGTTGCATTTAGACCACTTTGGCCATACTTTTTTTATTAATTAGCTTGCTTATCTATCCTTCTAAAATAAATCTTGATGAATTATGGGATATAAAGCATTGATTTCGCCATTACCGCGATAACGATTGGTAATAACTGCATTGTAACTTTGCCTTGTTTGTGAATAATGCGACGTTGCCTTCATCAACTTACTTCTCGTCAGTGTACCAACTGGGATGGTCAATATTATTTAGAAGTCTACAGACATGTTATAGGCATTTTTAATAAGTTTTCATTTTCAGTATTTTATAATCATCATAATTTGATGGCCTTCAATTAATTGGAAGCAACTTCTTTGGCAATTATCACCATTTTAATGAAAAGTGGATTAAATTCCTAAATCTTTAAGTCTACTTTATCGTATATTCATTCAGAAGACTTTGATTGAAAATAAAAAAAAGAAAATTTTATGATAAGATGCATGAAGAAATTTTAATTATTTAATTCTTCATTATGCATTTTTGTCTTCATGTACTTTTAAAAGTTAATTGTCTTAATTTTCTCTCATCCATTTGATAGCTTTATCACATTACACTTTGAAGCGTTTACTAAGGAACAGAAAACTGGTTTCAAGACATTGATGTGTTTGTGATTTGGCAGGTTTGAATGATAAAGTAGTACCAAAATACCTTGATTAAAAAATCTTAAGTCTTATGTTAAGATCTTGCAATGATTACAATTGTGGCCTCAGATGGAATGCAGAAACTAATAATTTGAGTTCCTTTTTGTATTAGTGCCCTCAGTTCAAAAATATTTGGAGTTGGTCTCCGGGCTGTGCGATAGCTAAATGAATGGATAGAAAGATGCAATGCTTGTTTACTTATTTAAGTGCAACTAAACAAACGTTGAATAAAATATCTATCAGTAAACCTTCTTCAATTAACGCTAGGCATATTTTTACTGTTAGGTAGATAGCAGTGGTATCCGAATTGCTCCAAGTATGATGCATTTTTCCATGGCCCGAAACATCTCGCCTGTCACTGCGTTCGCCCGACAGGTTAAACGGAATATCCAGAGCCTCTATCCGACGTTAGCGTGGCACTTAAACCATTAATGAAATACTTTTCAATTGCTTGACAACCACTGATGGGATTCCCATTTTGACATTAACAAAAAATATATACAGTTGGACCTCTATTTAACAAAGTCGCTAAATCCCGAAAGAAGTTCGTTATATGGAAAATTCGTTAAATAGATATTCACTTTTTAAAATACTTTGAACTACACAAAACAGTTTTTAAATTCGTAAAGACTAAATATTATTAAAAAAAGTAATTAATCACACCTTTATTTTGTAAATTAATATCTATTTGTTTTATATATCTTACCCATCAAAAAGAAATCTGCAAGAAAAACGAGAATAAAACAAAACGTCCGGGAATACGCTGTATTTTCAATTAAAAAATAATTTTATATTAAAATTAATGAATTTTAGGAAATTATTGCATTTATTATAACAAGTAATTTTAAGCATGCATTACCACATGAGTCCTTAGATTTAATTACTGATAAAGTCTGTTAATTTTGTCTGAGTGTTTTGTTTGAAAAAGTGTTTTCCCTCATAATACGTCTCGCATCTTTGCAATGAACCAAAACCCCCTTTAGGCGTATTTTCTTCAAACTGTAATCCGCGTCGGATTGTTTCAAATGATTTTAGCATTTCATAATACGAAGGTTTGCTGATTTCTGCATCATGATCATTTCCATTTTCATCATCTTCGTCTTCATCGCAATTCATTGTGTATTGTTTTTATTTTTCACACAGTCCAAAATATCCAACTCAGTTAGTGTTTCCGAGGTTTCAACTTCAGAATCAAGTGAAAGAAAATCATCAAGCAGAACATCAACGTTAATTTATTCTTTTTCCCTTAGATGTATCTACATTTTTTTAAGTTTCCCTAAGGGAATATCGTCTTCGTCCTCCGTACTTGCTGAAATCTCATTGCTGACAAAGAATTCAGCTTTGGCAAAACTGTTGAGAATAATACGATCTGTGACATCATAGTTCCATGCTTTGGAAATTTCTGATATGCTTTCCCGTGAGTTGATATTTGACATGGATTGATTATTCTCAAGCGCAGTGATATTTTTTTGCACTATTCTCTTGCGATAGTGTAGTATTTTGAAATTTTTTTATCACCCTTCGATCCATTGGATGCAGTTTTGATGTAGTGTTTGGTGGCAAGTAAAAAACTGTAAAATTTTGCAGTTTTTGGTTGATTTCCTTCGGATGGGCGGGACAACTGTCAAAAACGAGAATAATTTTGCAACACTCTTGTCTAACTTTTGAATCCATTTTTCACAAATTTCTGACGTCATCCAAGATTTTTTGTTCAAGTCATAATCAACCCCCAAAGATTTTGCGCCTTTGAAACATCTTGGATTTTCGCTTCTTCCGATAAGTAAAGGTTTTAATTTCTGATGTCCAGTCATATTTGCACCTAACATGACTGTTAATCTTGCTTTGCTTTGTTTTCCTCCAAAGCATTTTCCTTTTTAAATGTTAATGTCTTTTGGATGATGATAAAGCAAACATTGAGAAAATAAAGCAATCTTCATCCGCATTAAAGATGTTTTCTGGCTTATAGTCTTTTAAAATTTTACTCAGTGTCTCCGTTATCCAATTTTCACTATCATTATCATCAACGTCTTTATTTTCACCAGATATTACTTTTGCCATAATTCCGTGTCTTCTCTTAAATTTTTCAAGCCATCCATTGCTTCCTTGAAATTCGTCGTATTTCAATGCCTTCGCAAATTTAAGACCTTTCTCAATTATGAAAGGCCCAGAAATCGGAACATTTTTATCTCGCATTGTGTGTATCCACTTCAAAACTGCCTCATCCACATCTTCATAGACACATGTTTTTAAACGTTTTAAACAAGAATTCTAAGAATCATAATTTTGTATATTATCACGATTTTTTATTATGGTTGATAAGCTGTTTCGAGGAATACCAAATTTTAAAGTAATATCCCTTTTTTCACGCCTTTACCCACCTCATGAAGAATAATTAATTTTTGTTCTTTGATGCTCAAGCACTTTCGCTTTGACATTTTCCAGCTACAAGAATCGAAATTACCAGCACGACTCTGATCAACAATCTAGAAAACGGGAGACTAGTTCAAGGAAACGGGACAGCTCCATTGAGGGTAAAAGGGGGACACTGAATGTTTTTCTAGTGAAATGGACAGGGGGGATGGATAAAGGTTGCACTTCCTGGATGAAATGCAAAGAATGACAGCGATTTTACTGCTGTCGGTGAGTTAGGCGACTGGTAAAAACAGTTCAAAGTCATTGATCACCATAAAATGTGTTAAAAGAAAGAATAAGTTTGAAATGTTCAGAAATATTTTGAGAAATAGGGAGAAAAGAAATATTGGATCACAAGAAAAAGTTCGTTAAATAGAGAATGCACTTCGCTATTTGGAAGTTATTTTACGAAAAAATTCGTAAAATATTCTTGGTTCCAAGGAAAAGTTCGGAAAATAGCGGTTCATTAAATAGAGGTCCAACTAGTTTTGAAGTAAATGCTAACGGCGGCTTTTTTTTTTTTCTAAATTCTATTCAGATAAAATAACACGAAATATTTAAAATACTCGTTTAAAACGCTCTGCAAAACTAATAAATGTGAAGCATATACTATGTTTTGAGGAATTTTGTATGCTCGTGAGGAATGACTATACGGTCTTGACATATGAATATACGGTAGGTGACATTCAAGGATATCTAGGTTCTCTTTAAATAACACACAATATATAAAGCTTTCAGTATTAGTTTTTCTTAACGGAGACTTTTATTCAAAGCCAACGAAATTAACTTTTCCAACTAATCTTTAGAAGTATCTGTAAACTACCAAGAAATGTTTTAAAAGAAATCTAAATTTAATTCCAACAGATTTATTTAAAAAATATTTTAGAAATAATGTTCTGTATGTTAATAAGAATTAATCTTTATTATTTTACTTGCAATTTGAAAAAAAAAACTAAATCTTTCATAAAACCAAAACCACATTAATTATTTATAAACGACTTCATCGTTTCAAAATCTAGCATTATTAATTCATGTTAAAGTTGTTTTTTAAGTTTTGTTTACGCCAGGTGAAATCATCAAAATGTTGCAAGTTGTATACTTGGTAAAGAAAAAAAGAAAATAGATTGTTAAAAATAAGCATTTTTCGTTACAGATTTGAACAAAGAATTGGGTTGAGGCCGAATTGGTTCTAGCGTTTGCTTGGTAGAAATCATATTAGGCAATACAATATAATTAATTACATGTTAATTATTCAGCAGTTGTTTTCAAAATTCTCTTTGATTTTCTAGCAAAATGACTTTTTACTTCTTTGTAATGTTACCTTATGTTTAACAAAATGTTATTTTCAGATTTAATAAAATAAGGAACTGCTTTTCTTATTGATTGTTATTGACATGGTATAAGCCATAAGATGACTATATTGAAAGAAGACCGCATTTATTGAAAACAAGAAAGCCTTTCCATCACTTTTAGAAACTTTCCATCTTGATACGATAATTTATTATTATTAATGATTTTTATTTACGAAACCTGTCTTTAAAGATTAATTCATGTCTAATTACCTTGAGCGTACACATGTTCTCTTAAAATAAAAATATGAAAAGAAACGGAGAGATCGAAAAATATGAAATGAAAGAAAGGGAATGTTGCTTGACAAGGTTCTAATTTTTTTAATATTTGCATCTACTTCTTCTTATATTTTTGAAGTGAAAACATCTTTCCGCTCGTTACAGTGATAGTCAGTCAAAATTTCTTGTGTGACAAAATACCGTCAGATTTGAATCGTTAATAACTGCGAGACTAATAATGGGAAAAGAATGGTTGACCCCACAATGGATAGATCATATCTGTAAGAGTTTATCGCTTAGTAATTTTTTGCCTGTGACGTCATAATATCAGTGTAGGCGCATGCGCGTGATTTTTAAGAATTAGCTTTATGTAAGGTTATAAATAAGTGTAGCGTGGAAACGCGTTTAGTTAGGAGGTTGATTCTGGTGTCATTTTAAAGAGCTTGAGGAGTATTACTGGGAGCCAAAGTGAGACAATAAAAATATTTATCAGAATATAGGTAAAAATCGGTATTAAATTCAAAATTTCAAACTCCGCATGTTTTTTGATTATAGCATGCAGAGTTTTCTTTCGAATTGTACGAAACTTACAGAATACTTTACAATACGTAAAAGAAAAATTGTATTAAAATTTGAATTCAAAAATTTGAATATTACGGGAAATATGAGCATTTATAGTAAATAATGTTTTACTGCGCACGCGCGAAATGTAAGCTACTCTAAATAAAACATAAGAAAGGCACAGTTCGAGTTCGCGCCGTAGATTTTTCGTGAAAACGTCGGGATAAAATCATAAAACAGGTATTTCGTATTAATATGTTTATTTATTTAGAGAAAAGCACACTACAGAGAAAACTCCATTCACAGTGTGCTATAAACAACAAACACACAAAGAACAAAAGCCACAGCGAGTAAATCTAAAGAAAATGTGCTAGAAAATAAAAAGTTGAACACACAGCATACACGAAATCATAAAATTTTTTGCAAACGCATATATAATTAAAAACGAAAACACATAATCACAAAAACATTAAAAACACTATATGATTCTAAAAGTCGTATTTTTAAAAAAAATTGAAAGACCATTTCCAAAAGGCAAGGGTTAAATGTCAAAACACACAAGCACCAAATCCTCTAAAAACACGCCAGGAGTTCAAACGTTTAAAGACGAAAATACACACTTGAGATAAAAATAAATTGCAACAATTAAAATAAGAATAAATTGCAACATTTAAAATAAAAATAAATTGCAACATTTAAGTTAAAAATGAATTGCAATGCGGCCCCAAAAACAGAGTGCAAAAATTAAAACCTATAAAAACATAAAAAAAAATCATAAAAATCCTAAAAGGCAAAATAAAACACATCATGTATTTAAAAGCTGTAAGCATTTCGATTTAAAAGCACCAAGAGACATATTAAAAATGTCAAGTTCATCAGATAACTTGTTAAAAATTTTATAAAATTTATATAACGAGAAACCTGTTAATATAATTAAATTTTGAACTTTGGTTCCTTAAAAATCTGACGGGCACAGCGAAATCTATAGATCTCAGTATATTATTACAATTGAACCATTAATAACTTTGTAAAAGAAAAGAACGCAAGAAACATCTCGTCCGGAAAACAAACTAGGCATATTCAAGATATTACGTAGAAGTGAAGAAGATACATCTTGCAAGTAAAATCCATTTTTGTTGTAAAGTAAATATCTCAAGAAGTTGTTTTGTATTCGCTCAATAATTTCAATTTTGTTTCCGTAATTGATCCCAGATTCCAGATTGGATCGGACATGAGCGCAGTACAAGACCTTCAGGGAAAGTTCGCTGGAAAATTCTCTGGTTTTGAGCTTAAGAATTCCAATCCTGCGATATGTCCCAGAGTCCATGGTATCATTGTCTTGGGAAAAATCAAGTTTAGTGTCAAAGATGATCCCAAGATCCGTGACTGTATTTGAGCGTGATGAAACAAGATTATTAATTTTATATACATGATTCAAAGGTTGAAACTTTCGAGTATAACTAAGAACACTACATTTTTCAAGTTCTGGTGTAATCTGTTGTCTGTCACCACTTAAAAAGACAATCAAGATATCTTTGTAAAAGAATAGCATCTAAACAGGAAAGTATTGAACTAAACAATTTCAAGTCACCAGCAAATAAAAGACATTCAGAGTACTTCAAAACACAAGTAAGGTCATTAATGAATAAAATAAAAAGTAGAGGTCCAAGATTAGAGCCCTGTGGGAAACCGGAAGTACTTGTTAACTCATGAGAAACAGCATTATTAAAATAAACATAGAGTGTTCCATTACATAAGTAAGAAAGAAGCCAATCAATGAGGTTTACATGAAAACCAATAACATGCAAATTTTTTAAAAGAATGCCAAAAATAGATAGAGTCAAAGGCCTTAGAAAAGTCGGTGTAAATAACATCAAGTTGAGAACCAGATTCAAATGACTTAAAATAGCAATAGGTCGATAATTTTTACAATCCTGTGCATCACCTTTTTTACAAACAGGAATAATTCTTGTTTGCTTTCAGACATCAGGAAATAGTTTTGTTCTCAACGACAGGTTAAACAAAACAAGAAGGGATAAATCAAAAACTCTATGCATCCCTTAATAATATAAGAAGGTATATTATCAACACCTACAGTTAGGGAAGATTTAAGCACCCTGATATCCAAAACCACATTATCATAGGTAACGCTTTCGATTTTAACAAGATCACCGATGCAGTTGCTTTTGCATTCATCATTTCCATCAAAGACTGTGCTAGGCTTGAATACAGAACTAAAATAATCAGCAAAAGCATTTGCGATATTGCCATCATTTTCATAACACACGTTATTATAGAATAAACTATCAAGAGAATTGATGTTTTTATTTTTGAAATAAGACCAAAATTTTTTAGGATCCGAAATTAGATTACTTTCCGTATGCCGCAGGTACGTGTTGTAATCCTTTTGGATATTATACTTAACAGAAGATCGAAAAGATTTAAATTCACCAAATGAATCAGGATTAACACCTTTTAAAGCTAATTTACGGACCGTGACTTTCTTTTTTATTAATCTCCTGGTTTCCATTGAGTACCAGAAGGGAAATCTCAAAGTGACATTTTTTTGAAGGAATAGTTCTGCTGAAAAGATCGTTTAAACAATTATAAAAGATAAAAACTGCATAATTTATGTCAGTAAAATCAAGTAAAAAAAATTCTAATCAATCTCACGGAACAAAGCTGTGACAGACAGAAATATCATTAAAATCTACGTTAGTAAAAATGAAATCAAGATATTTATTATTGCAATTAAGAAAATTGTTATATTGACCCAGATTAAAAGGGATCATAAAATTGAACAATTCAGAATCAATTGGGTAGTTGTGATCACAAAAATCGTCATATATAGATAAATTAATTAAACAATAAAACGATAATTAATAATCAAAACAATAAAAAAATCTAACATACGTGACCACATGAGAGAAAGGTGGAAAATACACAAAACATAAAAGCATCTTTTCCCTATGATTTAACTTGACTGAAATCCAGATAGCTTCAAGATCCAAGCCAGGAACGTCCAATTGACATGAAGAAAAACATTTTTTAATAGCCACAAGAATACCACCACCTCGTCTACTGGAATTAGCTGAGGAACCACGGTCATTTCGATAAACAAGATATGGATCGTCGAATACATGTCAGGAATCCATATCTTCACAAAGCCATGTTTCAGTAACACAAATCACATCATATTCCACAGAAGCCACAGACCTATAGAACTCAACAGTTTTAGTGCGTAAGTCACGAACGTTTTGATAAATCAAAGAAAGTCTTTTCGAATCTGTGTTTGTTGGCAAATCTAAGAGAGAAGGATGGATGCTGTCGGACCTAGGAATAACTTCATGGGATATCTGGTCATTTTTTAATTTACCATAAAACTCGGCGATAAGACAACCCTCAGGCCAAAACGTTGAATCCAATAACTGTTGAGGGTCGTTATCATAAACCTCGATGTGGAATATGCATAGGATTGATACTTGATTTTAAGTCTATGACACTGAAGAAATTTCAAATTCAATGGAGCCAAAAGGTTGATAATATCATTTACCGTGGTACCAGGTCCTAATCGAGATAAAAATATCGCCTTTTCCCTAGACATTTTACTTAATGTCTTCAGGCTATAATTTTCCGAGCGCCATTAATTACAACTTTTCGATTTACCTTTTTATCCTTAATTACAGGGCCAAAAACTTTGAATTTACCTTCGGGTATAGCTGAGGAAGTTTGAGCTACAGATGCATACGTAGAAGTTTCAGATTTTAACTCAGTTTCGATAATTTCCTGCTGCAAACTTAGGCGAGGTTCTTCTTTCTGAATGGTATCGTCAGTTGAGCAAATCAGCGTAGAAAAGCTATCAACTTTACTGTAAATGTGCTTTCGGAAAGCAGCAAACTCGTTCTTTAACTCGATAAAAAGATCCATCATCGAACTTGTTTGTTCCGATTCCAAATTCTTTTCCGGTACAAGTGAGGAAATTGCTTCGACGTATAACATTAGGATACCAGCCTTGTAATTCGAAAATTCACTCTTGTCCTGTGCATTAGCCGACTTTTTCTCAGATACTCCCCTAAAAACATCAAGTAAACCATTGAGTGTTTCTTTAAAAACTTCACCTTATCTTCCAGCATGAGATCGCCGTCAACAGCCCTCAGCACCATGTTGCCAATTCTTGTACAGATGTAGGAAATTAGTCCAAATCCGTCCACTGGTTGACTATCTGACTGTCTGTCTGTTTGTATGTATTTGAACGCGATAACTAAAAAAACACAACAAGCTAAATAATTGAAATTGAATGTAATTTAAATGTAATTAATTAATGTAATTTAATTATCAATATCTTTAATACAATATTTACATAGAGTAATATAATGGTTACAGAATCGATAAATCAGAAGTTTATCGCACTTAGCAAGGATCTGTGGTAGCTTGTGATTTATATATTCTGTAACCATTATACTACTCTGTGTAAATATTGTATTAAAGAGATTAATTATCATTCATTATCAATTTAATTATCATTGTTTTATGATTTTATTCCGACGTTTTCACGACAAATCTACGGCACTGACCCGAACTGCTCCTTTCTTATGTTTTTTGTGTAAACATTTTATGGCAAAGGAAAGCAAAGTTTCACAAATGATACCAATGATTTCAAAGTAACCGCATTTATGAAGAAACAGATCAGAATGTCACAGAATTCTCTTTATAAATTCCTATGCTATAAATCTTGTTTTATTACAGAGGGTATTCACTCTAATCGCGGCGCTATATCTAAGTTCTAAACCGTTAGATCATACTTCCGCTGGGAAAAATATTTTAACTCACGTAAAGAGTTGTATTTTATGTTATTTGAGACAATAAATGTTCAATTAAAGAAATTACAAAGTCTAAATCTCCATACAGTCCATCGGTCCTATTGGTCATATTAAGTAAAATATTTCTGGCACGCACGGCTCTTACCAGCTCACATCGCGGACAAAACTCCAAATGCCTTCAAATACATTCACCCGTCTCAGCACCTCTGGGTATTTATATCTCTTCCGATAGGATGTGAAGTTACATAGAATCCTCTAGTACATTCTCTATATCTCCGTTCCTAATAGAAATAGAACGATAGTTCTAGTACTTCCGAGGATATTCATTTTGTTGCCAAATTTGTCGCTAAGATAAGGGGGTATTGGCTAGGCCAGCTCCATGTGTCCGATAAAAATTTCTGTGAATGTCTCTTTCCAACTCTAAGACTTACATTGCTGGGAAGTGACATTACAGGTTCGCAACAATATGTATGTGCTTGACAGACGTCAACAGACACAGTCTTTCGTAACTAATCACACAAGTTCAAGACATGGAAAAATTATCCCTTGTTTAAGGTGCTTATTTGAGCCTTTTAATAAAATTAATAATAAAATTTATGCATTCGAAAATGGGATTGTTTGGATTTTTAAACTTTTTTTTGTATAAAATCAGTTATTAGTTCTGTTGCCCAACTAGTGATTTTTCTTCCACAGACTGATATACTGCCTTAAGAAAATCACATTTATATATAAAATATTTATCTAATCGCTTTTAGTTTTTCAGTTGTTTTAGATTTAAAGCAAATGCAAATGTTGACAAATATTACTTTCATATTTTTGTTCATTTATAGCATGAAATTTCGAAATATTTCAGAAGGTCATACTTCAATACGTTTTTTTCTCTCGTCTTCAAGTACAAGTGTTTTAGGATTCTGCGAAGAAATCTTGCTAAGATTTTCCCTATAATAATCTTCACAAGATAGTGTCTTCTATTTTACGCCTCTAGAGACTTCTAAAAGTGAAAATAAGTCGCCACCTTTTTTATACGGTTCAATCCCTGCATTTTATGAAATATTGCTCAAATAATATTGAAAGGTTCAGTCCAATGACAGTCGAAAGTACGTGATCTGGGAACAAATAACACAGTCTGTAATATAATATACTTTATTCTTCTTAAGAAGCCATCATTTTCTTTGAAGATATATATAGTTTTTTCTTGCTCTAAGACTGCAGTCTAGGGAATTGAAATCCCAGCAATGAGTGATGCGTATGGAAAAGATGGGAAATATCTGCTGATTTATTTTATTCAAGATCTATTGCGAAAATTGTCACACATGGCTATTTTCAGGGATAAAAAAAGAATTCCTCGAAACACTTAGATGTGATTTCGTTATTTCTTGTAGAGTTCTACAACTGGTGTACTGATACTATTACATGGCACACATAGAAATGAAAGCTTAGAAATAAGAATATAGTGAAGAAAATCCTTTTATCGAGAAAAACAGTCGCGGATTATGGATTACGAAAAGTTCTTGCGATATAGTGTCTGAGTGGGAACGAAAATTTAAAAAAATATAAGCTTCTCGCCTTTTCGTGGAAGAAATGCTCTATGATTTCATCAATGCAATTCCATTAATTCTCTTCTGGATATCATGATTTTCTACTGTCTGTCTTGTATATAGCAGATGACTAGCGAAAAATCACAAAGGAATGGGTTTATTTACAGAGCAAGAAATTGAGGCAGAAAAATTTGGAAATGTAAGTTAGGACAAATGTTCCACAAATATTAACGCAATTGACTTAAATTTTCTACAAATACAACTGCGGAATTCAAACAGACACATACAAACTTTTGATATCCTGGTTTTTTTATCTAATCACATATCAAATCCACGTTTTTGAATTGATGCCATAAATCAAGAACTTTTTTATTTGTCTTTTAACAAGTACGTCATAAAATAATATCCTACTTTCTAGACAACTCTTCTGCTACCAGATTTGACAAGAAATCCTCAAATGTCACCAAGCTGTTTATAAAATGAATACCCGCCTTTCACCAGGTCTTAAACTTTACCATGAGTTTCTTAGTAAAATTTTCTGTACCATTCAGAATATAAAAAACTATAGCATATAATCAAAATGTGTAAAAAAATGCAACTTTCAGTAATTAACGATAAACATTAAGTTAAATCAAATAACAAATAATAATTTTTTTATATAATTGAATTCTAGATTGAAGGAAACCAGGAATTATGCACAAAAGCAAGCTGTATTTACAGCATAATATTGGTTATATAACTTAATCTTATATAACCAAAATGTGTAAAAAAATGCAATTTTCAGTAATTAACGATA
>BGPR01003323.1:129017-141336 GCA_013235015.1 Araneus ventricosus | reverse complement strand
AAAAAATATTTTTGTAAAATTATGGAATTTTTTTAAGAGGAAAATATGTTTTTGTAGATGTATGAAGAACATCGGTAGTCAGCATCAAAGAAAAACGGAAACAGTATAAATACTTTTTAATGGTATGAAACTGTTTTTGTGTTACTCAAAATGGAATAAACTTGAGCAATAATTTTCCGTGAACTTCATGACTAATTTTAAAACAATTCTGCCTTTCTATGTGATCTCGCACACTTAATTGGATTATTTTGTCACACAGATAAATTTAACAACATTGCACTGATATGAGGAAATGAAAAGCAAATCAAAGCGAATTTCGAGTAAAGGTTTTACCAAAGAAACAGTAACTTGCAAACTATTTACAAAATGATTTATTTTTAAAAAGAAATGAAACCAATACTGAATTTGGGTTCAGTAAGAAAAATGTATGGCTTTGACGTAATTCGTTTCCTACTGTTTGATATAAGAGCTGAATATCCGGGATTAAATTATATCACTTGAACCATGTCTTCACATTCTAAATTTCGAAGAAAATTGTGAATAAATTCTAAAATTTTATGCCGCCATTTATGGTAGAATACTTTTTTTTACGAAAATGCTTGTTAACAAAAATATTTTAATCAATTTATGGTGAATAACATTTTCTAAAAATTTCCATATATCATTAAAATAAAACTAAGTTAATCACAATTAATAATTATTTTGTAAAATTTACTTGTTAAAAATAGTAGCTCTATTAAGATTAAAAGCTACTTATTAATAGAGTCTATAACATTTTCACATATCAATAACTTTAAATATTCGTTAATATATTCTTAGGGAAAATTATGATCTAAATCATTTTCTACACAAAATTTCTTTACATCCTCACTGCATTCTATCTAAAAATTTTCAATGTAGTAATTTGAATTTTATCTGTATATTATCTTAAAAGGTAGCTAAACATATTAGTAAAAGTAGTACCCAATATTTAAAAGTTACCTATTTTAAAGTTTCATAGATGATATTTATGGAGTGCAGCAAATGAATTTATAAAATAAAAACTCCAGAAAGCATTTCTAGCTATTTAATCTTGAAAACTGACAATAAAGTTAGTTTGGTCCAAATTTTTATTCGCTAATTATATTTCGTTTCGAGATCAGGAAGATTGATTTTAAATTAGCTTTATACTCTACGTAGGAGAAGAATATTTCAAAGTAGCTTTATGCTCTACGTAGGAGAATAAGATTTAAAGTACCTTTATGCTTTACGTAGGAGAATGAGATTTTAAAGTAGCTTTATGCTCTACGTAGAAGAAGATTTTAAAGTAGCTTTATGCTCTGTGTAGGAGAAGAAGATTTTAATCCTTTCAAATTCACTACATATTTCGTTTTGAAAATTACTAATTTTATTTCAAAACGGAGTATTAGACATGTAACTGATCATAAATAAGTAAAGGAAAAAATTATTAGTATTTTTTATTTTTAAGAAATTTTTTGGTTTCACAGTGAAACCAATGAACGGTAACAGGCTGTTTTGTCCTCCGAAGAAGTTATCACCGAAATGCAATTTAAATTATGTATTTAATTTATAAGCATACGTGAGTATTCAGTATATTCAACCTTTAACATATTAAATATTACTTTCGAAGATTCATTTTTAAAATATATCGATTTGTGCAAGAACCCTCATCATTTTGTTTGTCTTAGAGATCGAAAGGAATTTAGCTCTTTCAATGCTGATATCTTTGTGAAAACTAACGGTATCGAACTGGAATTTTTATATAAGTTGCCCTATATATCTGGCTCTAAAGTTATGAAAGAAAACTTTCGCTACATTTCGCCTATGTGCAGTAAAAAAAATGCTAAATGTGTGGTTTCACTGTGAAACCAATGAATGCGAAAGGGTTAACGTAGCTTTATGCTCTACGTAGGAAAAGAATTTAAAGTAGCTTTATGCTCTGAACCCCTTAGAACCCCTGTTACGACTAATTAAGGAACCAGATAATTTTTTTTAAATTAAACTTTTTAGGTGCTTTAGGGAAAGAAACAGTGTTAATTTTTTTATCTTTCTGAAAGTTGAAATAGGAATGTATCCTACTTTATCATTTGTTGAAAAAAGAAAGCGCATAAGCTTGTTTATGGAATAAACATTAGCTAGGTGAACGGAACCTCAATATGCCAAGAAATTTAAAATGCAAAATTGTTGGGTCTGTCACCATTCCAGCATTCACGATTTCAACCCAGTTTCGTATAGAATTTTGAAACCTGACTAAAACTGGGGTAGAATAAAAATAAGATTGAATATATTTAGAGAAATAATTCATACTTTGTACTAAATCGGAGATCAGATGAACTTTTGATTTATTTGCAATCTTTTCAAAGAGAGATTTATTTAAATATGGTAAGCTTGAAAGTCAAAGTTCTATACTCAGAGACAGAGAGATATTAGACATTTATTTTTCACATTCTTTGTGGCATTTATTCACAATCATTTTTTAAGTCAATAATTACTTACAGAAACAAATCATTGTGGGAATCGATAATTCAAAATGTCTTCTTGAACTTCATTTAAAAACCCAGTCTAGCCAGAGTCCGAAAATTCACCTGTTGTTTCTATCCAGCTCGAGAATTCGAAATAAATTTAACTGAATATACGAGAGCTACCACAATCAGGAAAAAAACATAAGAAAGGCGCAGTTCGGGTCCGCGCCGTAGATTTTTCGTGAGAACGCCGGCATAAAATCACAAAACAAGTGTTTCGTATTAATATGTAATTTAATTATCAATCTCTTTACTACAATATTTACACAGAGCAGTATAATGGTTACAGAATAGATAAATCACAAGCTACCACAGACCCTTGCTACATGCGATAAACTTGTGATTCATCTATTCTGTAACCATTATACTACTATGTGGAAATATTATATTGAACAGATTGATAATTAAATTACATATCAAAACGAAATAATTGATTTATGATTTTATCCCGACGTTTCCACGAATAATTTACGGCGCAGACCCGAACTGAGCCTTTCTTATGTTTTATTTAGAGTAGCTTTTGATGTCGTCATCTGTTGACAGTATATAAAACTGCATTTCGCGTATGCGCAGTAAAACATTATTTACTACAAATGCTCATATTTCCCGTAATATTCAACTTTTTGTATTCGAATTTTAATACAATGTTTCTTTTACGTATTGTCAAGTATTCTGTAAGTTTCGTACGATTCGAAAGAAAACACTGCATGCTATAATAAAAAAACATGCGGAGTTTAAAATTTTCAATTTAATACCGATTTTTACTTATATTCTGATAAATATTTTTGTTGTGACACTTTGGGCCCTAGTAATACTCCTCAAATACTTTAAAACGACACCAGAATCAGCCTCCTAGTTAACCTTGTTTCCACGTTGCACTTATTTATAACCTTACATAAAGCTAATTCATAACAATCACGCGCATGCGCCTACACTGGTACGATGGCGTCACAGGCAAAAAAATACTATGAGACAAACTCTCACAGATATGATCTATCCGTTGTGGGGTCAACCATTCTTTTCGCATTATTAGTCTGGTAGTTATTAGCGAAACAAATCGGACGGTATTTTGTCACAAGAGAAAGTTCGACCAACTATCACAGCAACGAGCGGAAAGACGTTTTTACGTCAATAAAATAGTCGACCTACAAGCACCTATTTTAATCCAGTTTTTAATTACTTTTTATTAATAAAAAATAAGCGTTACTAATGTGTGAAAAACATGTTGCAATTTTCATTTTAGATGAGAACTGGCGTGAAAAATCTGTGTTTGGAGGATTTTTACTTTGTTTGATTTATACATGTTCGCCAATTCTCGACTTTATTTAGAGAAGAATTTAAATTGGCTGGCCCGTTTCAAGCCCTGTAGCAAATCGGCCATAAATGAGTTACATTGTTCCAGCATTGTGCATCAGTGTTTCAAACTTGGAGGACAATAATTGTTCTAAATATTGTTTGATTACTTTTATTATAAGTAACATTTTCCCTCCAATTGAGTTGTTTAGCATAAAATAATTAACCCCTTAACTGGATTGTTTGCTTAACTATCTAATTAGATTACACCATCTATTTTGCGAATGCACTGTCATTTTAATTGAACTGAGAACATAAAGGACAGTTGAAATGTTTTTACATTCCACGTAATTTTTGCATCGAATTACAACATCCGCGAATGACTTAGTTTTTAACTTTAAAATTGTAAAAATTCGATGCACGTACGGTATACAGGCAAACTAATTAAGGGGTTAAAACACTAAATTTTCGCATAAATTGGTTATAAAAAGGAATAAATAAAAATATTAATAAAGGGAATTATAAATGTGGAAGAGTAATAAATAATTCTTTTCATACTTTGTTCAAAAGACTGTTTTTAATTTCTTCTTTCTGCATAAATGTTTTTCTTTTCAATAAATCCCGGAATATGTTCAGGCCAAAAGAGGATATTAAATATCAGACCTTAAAGTCTTTTTCCTCTACAGAAAACCTATTCCATTTTTGAATCTGCATGGATGTCTGGCCTCTGATGAAGTCATTCATCAGATTCTTACTTCTTGTCGTTGTCTGCTGTTATTTTTTATTCTTCCACATTTATAATTCCCTTTATTAATATTTTTATTTTGTACTTCGCAATTTTTTTGCGCACACCAATTAAATTGCTTCTATTAATTTGCTTCTTTAGATATTCATACTTTTTTGCATTTTTAGATATTCAATACTTATAAAAAGGAATCTACTACTGTTAAGGGCATAAAGTCTAAAACTAATGGTCAAATGGAACAGGCTTAGCGTATGTGGCGATACTAAACTAAAATAGGACTTAGTTGAATAAAACTTCAAGATATTCTTTTGAACTATTACTCATTAGTAGCGCAAACTTTAAATATTCTTAAATTTCTAGCGATGAAAGAATATTATATCGATAGAATGTGCCAGAATCCTGTCCCTTATATAAAGCAGAAATGGCCAAACGGAAACCTTAGTATTTACTCTTTTGACGCAATAGTTTTCATTAAATAAGAAATTAGTTTTATAAGGTTCATAAAGATCTATAAGATGTATGTTTTTTAGACATTCTGTAACGTTTAAATTTCATGAAAATAGACAAGTAACGTTGTTTTTCAAATGAAAGCTGTTGCTAACTCTAGACAATTCGATATCGGTAATTTTATCAAAAATGTGCTATTTTTTGTTCTATATTCTTTCTGTCTGCAACACAGGTTGCTTTCAGAGTTTTGAAATCAAATTAAATTCTAAACGAAACATCTGTTTCAAAATTTTTCTTTTCCGTCTGGCTATTCAATTCTAGACTATACGGTTGCGGAAACATCTGCAAAGCATCTGGCCAGACGATATTTGAAATATTTAAATGAAACCGATATTCGTTGAACTAAATTCCAATAACTCTAGAATCTTCCATTTAAATGTCTTCCGCTGATTCGAAAGTTCCCCATTATTCAAAAATAGTGTCAAGAAAACAATAAACTATCGCCCGTGAATAAAATCACAATTGTTATCTGGGAAGGAATGACGATTTGACTGTCACATATTTTTGATATTTTTAAAATCATATGTGTGAAAGTTCTTATGAAGTTATAGAAAATTCGTATCTAAAAATTCTAAAAGAATCTAACCTTTTTTCCAAAATGAGGTAGAATCTTTTAATCATAATTTTAAGGGAATATAAAACTAGAAACAGGGAATATTATATATATATATATATATATAATAAGTAAATAAAGATGAAATAAATTATAATTTTATAAGAACGCCTTTTTTATTACTTATCATAACACTTAAGGGGTCATACGACTCTTAAACCTCGAAAAAATGGGGGGGGGGCTGTCAAATTCGATACATTGTAACCCTGAAACAATATATTTCTCAAACTCACTTCTTTTTCTAGAAAAATATATGTTCTTTCTGTTATAGTGCACAGATTTTTAAACCTTAATATTTGTATGTATTTATTTGAGAGAGTACTAAATATGGGTTTAATTTTTTGAGAAAAAATAAGATATCCATAATTATGCACGCAAGGTGACTAACACAATATTTTGAGTATTTCAGTAATCCAAACAGTTTAAGAAATTGAAACACAATTTGTTTACAGATAAATTTAATTCCTATTTTATTTACCAAATTAAAATAAAATGTTAAATATAGTTAAAATTTCAACGTTTCCATCTCTCCCCCCACAAAACATTTTTGAAAAAAAATGTACAAAAATTGTGGTTCAATTTGTAGGACATAGCTTAATACATATTCAGTAAAATGTATTATTTATTTATGTAAAAATATTCAATAGACCTTGAGATATTGCGCACGCAATATCAAAAACACATTTTGAGATTCATCACTTTAAAGATATGTCACTTTTCAATGTTTACGTTGAACAACTGATACATTTTCCTTCACAACTTTCATAATTGGAATTTCTTGGCGCGGATTGTTTTAAATTGTTCAGAAATAACTGGTGAATAATATATATATTTTTCAAAAAATCGAAATTTTTTAGATTTCACAGTCGTATGCCTCCTTAAGAAAGTAAAAGCAGCAAGAACCCAATTTTAAAAGCAAGTTCACTCATGTGGCTTCTGCTATCAACAATTCAATTATTGGAAATGCAAAAAAAATATATGGAATAAATTTTCCATAGTTTTATTTGCGCATTTAATTGATAAGAGTTTTAAAGTAAACAAAACGTATTTTTAAGACAAAAATGTGATGAACCTCAGAATTTACAAAAGAATTTTTGTGGCACAAATTAATGCCATTGATGGGAAATGCAAATGGCTTCTTGTTACACGCACGTATCTAAGAATGGATATTCGTAGGGTAATTAGTATGTTACATTTAAACAAAATAACAATTTAGTTCTAAAATATATTTGTCTCAACTTTATGAACACTTTCCGGACAATTAAAATTTTTGTTGAATTGTTAATCTCATGGAATAAAAACAACGAAATAGAATTTAAAGGAAATTCGGAATTCCAGTTTCAAACATCGTATCATGACAATTTTTGAGTAATAATAGGCTTCGAAGTTATCGAGAAAAACATAAAATATTAAATTTTAATTAAAAGTTTTATTAAAAATTTTAAAAATATTTCTTTAGTCAGGACCTACTACCCAAGAAGTAACCGTCTGCCAAATTTGGTACCGCTAGGTGCAACGGTTGTAGGTTCTATGTAGAGAAATATGAACGATTTTTGCAAACTATATGTCGCATCACGCAATTTGCATATGAACGAGTTTTCTGGTTTGTTTACTTTGGATTCACAAACCGTTTCCCAGAAACCCTCAGATTTAAGCAACCGCCAAATCCTTTTGGAAACTCTAAAAAGCGCCAAGTTCGAATCAGTTCTTTCTTCAGTACACAAAGCGTTGGATTCCGTGTCCTTCGAATTTGTGTAATCCATTCTTTTTAAATAGATTTAAAAAAAAAATCTTTTTGAGAAGAAAAGAAAGAAAATTCTAAATGGAACTTTTGGAATTAGCAAAATCGTTTGGTTAAAAATTTGAAAGTCAGTGATTATCTAAATGGTAAAGTTAAAAATTTAACCGCCAAACAAACCTTGGAAGTTGCGAAAAAGAGCGATAAATAATAACTATGGCAACCTTCCTGCAAAATTAGGTTCTGATTTTAAGTAAACATTGAGCGCTGCAATAATAGGAACATTAAATTTAATATTTCCATAGTATTTTAAGGCATAACATTAAAAAACTCCACTTTAAACATTAATGAATATCTTCAAACAGAGTGTAGAAATTTTGAAGATTCCCATTGACTTAACATTATCACCGGATGTCGATGGGCCCGGCGGAAAACCTACTTTACCACAAATAAACAAAACAGAAAACTTGTCCATAGTATGCATTCTACAAACATTAACGCGTTAAAAAACAAATATTCTTCCTCGACTTTCTTACATATTTCCTGATAAAAATCACGTTACTTATAACGCGAGGTCGAAAACGCTTTTGTCTTTATGTTATGCAATCAAACATTCTTAATTAGTATAAATAAAAAGAATAATAAAAACAAAATGAAAGAGAACCGAAATTACGTTTTCTAGTGATGATTTGTAACCACGGATGTTTGATTTCATAATTTTTATGTTCGTCGGCGACAACTTTGGAAACTTTTATTCGAAGAAAACGGAACTTAAGCTAACTTAACGGTAAACGTACCGACACTTAATATATACCTAATCGTACCGTAAGCTGTGAAATGACCCTTTTTTAGTTAACTTAATTTTTTCCAATTAAATGTAAAAAAATATTGATTTTAGGCAGGAAATATTCGAAAAAAGTAAATTTAAAGTAATTTAAAAAAAAAAAATTATTTTGTGGAATTTCTTTGGACGAGTTTTCTCTTTTGTTTATTTGCGGTAAAGTAGTACTTCCGCCTTACCCATCAACTTCCGGTGATGATAGCAAGTCAATAGGAATCTTCAAAATTTCAACACTCAGTTTGAAGGTACTCATTAATGTTTAAAGTGGAGTTTCCTAATCTTATGGCTTAAGGATACTTTGAAAATATTAAATTTCATATTTCTATTGTTGTACTCTAGATGTTTACTTAAAATAAAAGCCTAATTTTTTTGGAAAGGTTTCCATAATTATTCTTTATCTCTCTTTTTGGCGCTTTGTGTACTCAAGGAAAAACTGATTAGAACTTGGCGCTTGATATGGAATCCAACTGGATTTGGCGATCGCTCAAATTTGAGCGTTACTGGAAAACAGAAGTAAACCCTCACCATGGAAGTTCTGTGAAGCCAAAATAAAGAAATCAGAAAACTCGTCCATAAAGTTAACGTTTTCACATTCAAACAAAAATCGTTACGTGTGTTTCTGCCGATGCTGACGAAGACGAGACATTTTTGTACAGCTAATGAAGAAATGTTTTTCTTTCTATCCTGAAGTTACCACGAAGCAGTCTATGCAGAAAGTGCATCAAATTGATATGATATGTGAAACGCTCATGTGCGATACGATAACCTTTTAAGACAATAAATTTTGCTCCCAGCCAAATGGCCTGTCGTGTTAAATAACGGTAGGTTACCCGTGTTTATCAGAATTAACAAATAAAAATAAATAATGAAAAATAAAGTGTATATATTTAGTAGAAAAAGACATAAGTCACACAAGTGTGAAAAAGAGAAACATTTTATGCGAATTTTCTAATCAAAAGTTTACAACCGGTCAAGGTACGTTCAGTGTTAAAAAATTTTTAAAAAGTGTATGATGGTAGTTTCATCATTGTAATGCATCCTCTTAAATTTTGTCGAATTAAAAAAGTTATTTTAATGAAAGGTCTTGATAACACGCACATAAAAAGTTATCTTATCACACTAACACAATACAGTGCATTTTATGCTTCGAAAAAAAATGCAGAAAACCGAGTAGGTGTTTTGGCTTAGTTGGTAGGATATTTTTTGGCGCAAGAGCCATACCTGGCCATACTGCGCCAATTGCTCATTAATTATAAATTACACGGGAAATCAATGAAAAAATTTGATATAAGCAGCAAAATCAAATCATGTCAATCAAAAGAGTGTCTTTTAAAAATGCAGATACATTCATATGAGGGTTATGTCCTAAAATGTTTTGTAAACTAGATGTAAGCATTAAATGTAAGCATTTTGGATCTTTTCTTTTTGACTGATTGGGTCCAAAATTTGATACATATCCGCAGTTTTGGTGTCATGACTATATTCCAAATTTCATTTACCGAACTGAATTACCGCCATTTTCGTCGTGTATTGTTTTTGAGCTATCACGTTCACAGAGGTACGAATATACAGACCCGCAGAAGGTCAACCTTTTTGCGAATGTGATCTAGAGTTTGAGACGATTCTAAAATTCTGAGGATAAAACCGTGTGCAAAGTGTCAAAAATCTAGCTCTTTCATTCTTTGAGTTATTTGTCTAAATACTGATTAACAGACTAGTGTCCCTTAAGTATCGACACTATCGAAGCCAAGTCGATAGTTTCGGGTTTTCGGGTATCGACTTTCTCAAAACTATCGATATTATCGATAGTTTTCTCTCTGGCAATACTATCGATAGGCGCATTTTCAGTCCGTAGTTTCAAAACTATCGATTGGAACTATCGATAGTTTCAAAATTATGGACTGAAGCAATCGACAGTTTCAAAACTATCGAATGAAGCAATCGGCAGGAACTATCGATAGTATCTAAATTATCGATTGGAAGAACACCTATCGATAGTAGTGCCGGATTTCATCCAAATTTCGTCCGGACGGATTTCATCCAAAAATTTGTTAGAAGTCAACAATTTGGTTTAAAAACTAAATACCAAATTTCATGTGTCTAGCTAGTTGTGCTTTTGAGTATTTACGGAATTGAGTTATCGTATTTACGGAATTGAGTTATCGTATTTACAGAATTCTAAAAATGCGTTTGTCCGGCTCAGGGAGGTCTAAATCGCGGACATGATTCGAAGCTCTCACACTTATTCATTTCCCAGTTGGAAAAAAAAATCGACTGGAGTTTGTCTCTACGAACGGCCTCTGGGATTGAGGGGCGTTGACTTGCCTACCTTATTCAACTGTGACTTTCTGTGACTACAGTAGCTCTATGTGACTTTGGCCTATGCTCTATGACCTTAATGTGTTTAATGAATTAATCTGAATGAATTAATTATTAATCTGTTAAAATCCAGCTAATATACCGCTCACAACCGAGGCGTGCGTGCGCATCGGTCGCTGTGACGTCATTAAAATTCGTGATTTTCACCAACTTTGCAGCTGGACTGTGACTAAACCATAATTCCAAATTCTAAAATTCTTTTTGCAATCTTCAATTTTAACTTTTCTCTGTTAGGAAAGAACTAGAAACAACTCTGTATGCTATTTGGTTGCGTAACTATAAGCGTTTAAAAATACCACGAAAAGCTTCATAATTTTTTCATTTCCTGACACACCATTAGACCACTATGGAGAGACGCAAGTCTACGTCAAAATTCAATATTTGTATGTTTGAATTTTTAAAAAATTAAATACAATTTTATAGCATAAAGAAAACATTTGAAGGCTGGTAAAATATAAAGTTTTCTGTAATTAAACTTAAAATCCAATATTTAAAATTCTAAGACATAATTAATATAACAAATAATACATATGTAAAAGCATTTTTAGAAAATAATATAAAAAAAAGCTTATCAAATAGTTAACGGAAAATATATACATAAAGGTACTTTTTTACTCGCGGTTTGTTTTGTCAGTTTACCTCCCACAGCGGAATGATTCATATTTGTTTCCGATTGCATGATTGATCACTAAAAATATTTACTCATCACCTTTCTGACATGAATGAGGAAAGTTTACTTTATAAATTAAAAAATATTTAAATAACTAATTTATATATAAAAATTTAACTTATTTAAAATTTTTTCCGTCATTATTCCCTTTTATATATACCGATTTTCTTTAAAAATAAAAAATCGCATAGTGCAGGGTTAATTAACTAATTAGCTTATGTTGTTGCAAATTTTGCGCAACATTCATCGATAGTATATTTTTATTAAACATCTACTTTAAACTAGGCGAGAAAACTTTCAGCTTATCGCTACAAAGTTCCGCAAAATTACTTCTCTTCTTGCACGCAAACTACCTTATTATTTTAATGAATTAATTTATCTTTGGAAACTCAAATTAAACTTTCCAATATTCTTATTTATTCAAGTTCATTTTGCAAAAAATAAAAAGTTTAGGGTAAAATTAATTAGCTGATTTATTAAGGTTAATTATATTTTATTTACAAATTTTCCGCTAAACTTTAAAAATAATAAATTTATACTTAACATGAAATTTTACGCGTAAAAAATCTTTATCGTTACAAAGTTCCATTAAATTACTCCCTTTCTTGCATATAAAATATCTTACAATTTTAATTTAAATTTTCCTGCATTATTCTCTTTTATTTATGTCGCAATTGCTGAAAACTAAAAAAATCGCACTTTACAATATTAATTAGCTTGCGCAGCAATAAATTTTCCGCTAAACTTTTAGAATAATAAATTTTTACTTAACATGAAATTTCAGGTGAAAAAAATTTTCAACTTATCGTTACAAAGTTCAGTTGAATTCCTCCCCTTGTTGCATACAAACTGCTATATTATTTTTAATTTAAATTTAAATACTAAAATTTAATTTTGCTCTTCTTTTTTATGTATTTATGCCAATTTTATGCAAAAAAATTGTCCAGTGTAAGGTTAATTATGTATTATTTATAAATTTTGCGCTGAATTTCGAAATAATAAATTTTCAAC